>APFE030539141.1:210022-268934 GCA_000404065.3 Pinus taeda | reverse complement strand
GAGTTGGCCATCTGAAAGATCACTGTTTTGATCTTCATCCATGTAAGCACTGCCATAAAACCAGCCATTCTTCACACATATGCTTCAGCAACAAACGTCCTGCAAGAACAAAGATTCATCTAAGATGGATCGCTTCTTGGCAATGGGCATCAACAGCCAAGAAGATATTTCAAACACATGTCAAAACTTGTTCCAGAATATTGAACAGTCTTGCAGTTGAGTTTTCTCCATCTTCTCACCTTGTATCTGACGGGGGGGAAATGATGGTCATCTACAAGCTTCAAATCCACATCAAGCGAGCCTGAGCCACAACATGCCACACCAGCTTCAGAGTTGTAGCCAGAGACAAAGATGCCTGAACATGCCTTCAGTTGGCGATGTGGGACACTTCCTCTAGCAGAAGACTTCAGCTTCTTGCCAGTTTTGGAAGAGTTCCGAGAAACAAAATTGAGAACACTTCCTCTAGCAGAAGACTTACAACTTCTTGCCAGCTTTGGAAGAGTTTCAGGAATTGCATAAGCATTCCAGAGTTGTTGGTCATCCTTAAACTATCACAGGTTGAGACTTCCCTTTTCAGGTTGAAGTTTTACCTTTTATGTGGGGTGAGGCCTCCCTTTTACGGTTGAAGGTTTCCCTCTTTAAAAACAATAGGATCACTTCCTCTAGCAGAAGACTTACAGCTTCTTGCCAGTTTTGGAAGAGTTCCAGGAACTGCACTAAGCGTTCCAGTGTTGGTGGCTATCCTTAAACCACCGCCCCTTTTTTACCAACATTTCATAGAGCACATTCAGTCTAGTGCTGCCATGCATTATTGCACATTTTGTATTACAACACTTTTCTTGGACTCATACATAACCCTTCGGATTAAGGGGGGGAATTTTGGACACCTAATCCTCAATGGGTTAGTGTGGAAGCCGAATGGACAAAAGGAGTCCAAGAGACCTTGGGATGTGAATCCCAATGGTCACATAATGTACTATAAATGTAAATCTTTTGTTAATAAAACTGTATTGCATGTTTTATCTTTCATATCTCTCTTGCTATCCATGTGTGTTTAACAAGACTTTGTCTATCACCAAATTTGGATCTGTGTTGTCTCCCAAGGAAGTTGAGCTTCAATCTCCTCTCCCCGGTAACGGCACCAATTATGTTAGCACTCCAAGAAACTCTCCTAGGTTGTAGCTCGCAGATGCCTGGTAACATATAATATTCAATATTGTTCTAGGAACTATTGGAATGAACGATGGTTTGGTTCAAGCTAGATAACCACTACAACTCTGTTTTCACTCTAGACATGCATGAACACCCTCAACCTACAAGGCTTTAGACCACTAATGCTCAATAGTTTTCAGATTAAGTGAATGAATGAAGAATACTAACCCCACTAGTAGATGCATACATAACGTATGACGGCCAGTTGCAACCAATGAATGAAGCTTGCAAATCTAATATATCTAAGTAGAGATAAGATGACAGTTATCTAGTGTTAGATACAGAAGAAACACAGATGAATTATTCAATAGCAAATCCAATTTACCAATTCGCAGACAAGATGATAGTTATCTAGCATTCGGCATAAGAGAAAACATGAATAAACCTATCTAGGTACAAGTTTAGAACAGAGGGGAAATGAGTATTGAACATGTAGCAGCAAAAGAAGCTTGTATTACTGAAAATGAAGATGAGACACTGCAAGGAACAGAGTATCTAAAGTCTTCAGAAGTTGAACCAAACCCTGATTACATCTTGCTTTCGGCTATTTATAGTTTACTTTTACAATGATCCTTAGTCGTTTAGGGTTGGAGATGTCTTAATCGACCACCTACTGGCATTAACTATCTGATTGCATTCCAGGACACAATTTCCTTTTCATCACAAAAACATTAATCAATTCAATTCTGGTACTGTGTTGTCTTGTTAGATGGTTGGCTTGATTATGGCAATGGAGCTCCATGACTGTTTAATTCTGTTTGTTGGATCGTGTTGTGTCCTTCTTCCTTCATCCATGCTTTCTGTTAATTCGGTTTAGCGGTCTGACTGTCATCAGACTGACAGAGTCGACCACCTCCTTCTTTGGATAATAGATAGGGAGTGGAGTATGAGGTGCACGGGCAGAGGAACGGACCGGCCAAATCGGACGGACAAAAAAGTGACAAAGAAGTGGAGGACGATCGGGAGAAGTCGTGAATGAGGGTCGTCGGATCGAGGGGAATGCATGGTCGAGATCGTGTGCAGGAGGCTCAAGGTCATGGTGGGAGAGGAACATGTCCGGGCCGTTGGATCTTAGGTGACCAGATCAGATGGTCATTGAGCGGAGGAGGTGCGCGGACGATAACACCCGGGGGCAGTTGGCTCAGGCGCTTATGGTTTCTATTGGAAGGGAATTGGGTGGTAAATGGTAAATGGTAGAGCTCACCCGATTCCATTCAGCAGATGACACGTCGCAGCAAAAGAGAGAGAAAAATTGCCTCCATCGGACGGGTACTCTCCTCGCTACCTGCCTGTGCGATATGAGCAATAGTCGTTAGATCTAGTGAGGGTGATCTGACAGTGGGGAATGATTGGGAAGGTTTCATTGATTGGGTGAGACGTGGGAAATTGGGTCACCGGGGGAAAATCAACGGCAGAGGGACATAGTGGCATGAGATGTCCTTGTGAAGTGTGCGGAGGGTGTGTATGGGTGGAAAAGTAAGTTTTTTCGGGGTTTTTGGGTTAATTTATTTAGGGTTAAGGCGAAAAGAGTATTTTGTCGGGATGTAGGACTTGGGTTAGGAAATGAGTGGAACAAAATGTAAGTGGAAGAGTGAGGAAAGTGGGGTAACGGCCTATGTGGGGCCCCTTTAGGACAGTAAAGTAGCCCCTGTCCTTCCTTTAGCCTTCAATATGGCAGCGCTACACTTCAAGGCTAACAGGACTAGTTGGAGGGACTTCGCGCCAAGATCGCCGCGTTGACTGAGTGACTCGGGGACAAGTCACGATGTTTGTGTTGGGGGGCCTGTTGGGCATCGAATCCCCCCACAACATGTTTTGGGGCTCAAAGCCTAAGTTTCGATCAAATGTATTGTAAGACTCCACGAATTGCGAGTGCGGAGCGCAAAGTATAGGTTGAGTCATAGGGTTGTCTACCCTAAGTTTTGTAATGTAATGTAATGTCATGTTAGCCTACCCATGGTCCGCAGACCATGGGATTGTATAAATAGAGCAAGGCTCTAAGTTGTAAAGAGAATGGAGAGAGAATGACAAATAAGAAGTGAATGGTTCAAGCATAGAGTAAGAGTCTGAGTGCTTTGGGTCGTAGTAGTAGGAAGAGGCTCTGCAGATGAGTGCGCAGGGTAGTTTCAAGTCTGTAACCTTGAAGGAAGAGTAATAAAGAGAAGTTGATTCCAATTACTGTGTATCTACTTTTGTATTACTTTCTATGCAATTATATTGTTTTGTGTATCGCACACACTGATGAGCCCCAAAAATGGATAATTATATAGGCTCATCCAACCTCCTATTTCGACTTAATCCACCATTCTCATTAGTTTATTGCATTTTTTTATTATATTTATGCTAATAGAGTGAATTGGGTTAGTCATTATGCCAACAAGTCTAATGTGTGCTTTATGCAGTCTTTTTGGTCAATTTCGAGACAAAATCAAAGGTTTAAATGAGCACTTGGCAGCCAAATTCGTGGAGAGGATTTGTAGGAAGGTGTCCCCTTCATTTATGAGCCCTTACCGGGGATTCTCTCCACCAGCAGCTCGGAGTTCAAGGGGGGCCACCACACCACATCGATTATCACAAGGGCAGCCTATCAAGTGCTAGTAAAGTTGTTGTTAACTGCAAGTTTTGGCAGCCGAGTCCCTAAAGTTTAGGAGGACTGTTGGGGTCCTCAATTTGTATAAATAATAAGGCTTAGGGCCTCATTTCAGTTAGTCACTTTGTTAGCAGAAGTTAGCTAGTTGGCAGTTCGATTTTAGTCATTTTTTAGGCAGTAGGTTAGCTCTGCATTTCAGCACATTTTCAAGCTTTTTTCTTGTAGATAGTTTTTTATGTAACTATTATTTCTTGAGAAATAAAGATGAATCCAGCTTTGCACCAGCTCTAATCTTTCTCAGGAGGTTGTAGCTCTTGGGGTTGGGCCCAACCCAAGTGCCCAGTACCTCCTTTGTTTACTTTTATGTGTTTTTGCTGCATTCTTAGAATAAAATCTGCTATTTAGATTTAAATCTTGTTTTGTTATTTAGGTTGCTTTTGATGATTCAAAAGGATTTTCATGTTCAGATTGATTTGATAGGTTAATAACAGAGAAGATCTTCAGAAAAAGGCTATCAAGCACCTCTGATCTCACCTCTCTCTCAGTGGGACCATGAGCTGGGACTAAGGTGTCCTTGCTGCCACCAAAAACACTGTCTTTGCTTCGTCATGCAATTATTAGTGTTAGATTCTCATTTGCAGAAGTTGATACCAGTTGTGATTACATGCTTAGATCCATTCTTGTTTGGTTTCCATAGTTGATTTACGTGATTTGCTGCCAATAAACTGTTGTGCACCATGCTTATGGTTTCTAGTTCAAATTAGGTTAAAGTAGTTAGATCTTTGGTTTGCATAGCCTTTGTTGATCAGTTTTGGGAAATAACATGCAGAGTACCTGTGATACCTCCTCCTTTATCCTTACCCCATCCATGCAACCTGATTTTTCCTCTAACTCAGATTCTTGCCTCTCATTTGCCACGTTTTCTCACTTTGCCCTAGTTTCTACATTCTTTTGCATCATTGCTTCCTCCATCCTTGAACAAATCCAATCGCTCCTTAGCCTCATTCACCAGGTCCTAGACCCCTTAACATTCTTATCCAACCTCCATTTCCACTTTCCCACCATTTTTCCTCCATCAACCCTCCAAAATCCTCTTTTCGGAACATCTTGTAGAAATTACAGAACATCCTGCAGAACCCCTGCAGACTTCCTATAGAAGCTCACGAAAGTGGTTTCTTGAGATCCAATCACTATGAAACTCTCTGGAAGGGTGTTAGGGACCCCTTAGGCCCTCTTCTAACCTTCCCAACCTCTTGCAAGCATTTCCTTTCGCCAATCCACCTCTGCATAGTCAAAAACAGTTAAAGCACATGCATAATAATTCTGCGAAATTACTCAAAAATGCAAAAAGATGTTTTTTCCATATTTCACTGTAGAAGTAGCTTAGTCACATGCATTTTACCTTTCTAGAAGTCAATGGCATCTCTTTCAGCTGCTTTCATCGCTTTTCTTGCACCGATAGGGTTAGTCGGTAAAACTAGGGTTTGCATTTCCTTTCCGCTTTTCTCTTCTTTCTGCAAGTAGAGTAGCCTATGTTGAGTTAGCTTTCGTCCATCACATTTAAAAGCTTCTTCTCAGAGCTCATAGAAGTTGGCTTAAGCTCCTAGCGGACTTGTGCCAGCTAATCAAGTGACAGTCGCGGCAAGAGCTAGTACTTATGCATACAACACCGTCGCTTCCAAGTTTGTTACAAACTACCGGGTTGATAAATTAAAGAAGGGAGTCCCAGGAGTTGCACCATTATTGCTGCAATACTGGGGCCCACCATCTTTTTGGCGCCGTTGTTGGGGAAGCGTTAGAGTATTAGTGATTGCTGTTTTTCTTCTATTTTCTATTGCAACCTTCTGCTAAGTAGTTTATTTCATTTCCATTCTGCAATTTCATTTCCGCAAAAGTAGAGTAGACATTTCCTGCTTCCATAGATTAGCATTTCAATTCCTCAATTTCAATTCTACAAGCGTAGATTAGCATTTCAATTCTGCAAGCGTAGATTAGCATTTCAATTCCGCAATTTCAATTCTGCAAGCGTTGCCTAGCATTTCATTCCTGCAATTTCATTTCAGCAAAATAGATTAGTCATTTCCTGCTTTCATTTCAATTCCGCATTTTCATTTCAGCAAGATAGATTTTAGTTAGTTGCAGCTCAATATATTTCAGTTTTGCAAGTACAAGCAGAAAAAAAAAAAGAAAAAATCAACAAAAAAAATTCCTTTCCTGCCTTGTAGGAATAGAGATAAGTCAGAAAAATGTTTGCACAACACCCCCCACTACTTCACACAGCCAACCTTCTCTTTTCTTTGATGGTTGTGATTAAGAAGAACCCCTAGGTGGACAACAAGACATATTTGAAGAACCTCTAGGGGAGAAGAAGAAAAAAACATTCCTCTAGAGTAAATGGCTACAAATAGAAATGATGGGAGCAGTGCCTTATCCAAAAATGAATTTGCAAATAAGATGGAAGATTTCAAGAGCGATATGAGGCAGTTTCTTGCCATGTAATTGGATACCTTACAGATCCAAAGGAAGCAAGAGGAAGCTAAGAGGGCTTTGGCCATCTTTTGTCCCAGGTGCACTAGAAAGCATCCTAGGAACAAATGTCCAATGCACTCCCTAAAAGTGTGTTTCATCTGTGAAGAATACCATCCTACAAATCAGTGCCCTTCCTTGCCTGGGCTTAAAGCTGCATATCAAAGGGCCGAAGGAGTCACTGAACCACTCTATTTCATGAACCAAAGGAGGTCACATAGACCTAGAACCTACCAGGAGGGAATGCAAGAGACATCTCAGACCTATTATGACCCTTATCAAGCCACTTCCATGCCTTCTTGGGGTTCCCCTGTTCATCCTTCCTGGTTCACACCCCCTCCTTGGTCGTATCCTCCTTAATACCATGCTTCTCCAATTGATCATTCATTTCACTCTTATGCTCAGCCACAGCCTCAGTGGAATGCACCTCATCAGGGGTGGAGGCCCCAGTACAAATCTCCTCCCACTCCTTTGCCTTTACCACTTGCCCAACCACAACCCCATCCATATCCATCTCAAATATACACCCCCACTCAACTATCCGTACCACCATTTCCAAACTCACGCATTGGAATAGCTCAACCCAATTGCAAAGATGAGGCACAAAATGTCCAAATGACTCCTCTTGAGCTCGATGATCTTTACCATAACTCAGGAAGAGTATTGCAAAACAGAGATTATATTGGTATCGTTGAAAGACCTCATCCAGCAAATGAAGATGCAAAAGAAAAGATCAAAGAACCATGGGCTACACTTGATGAAGAGAAGACATTAGAATCAAAGATTGAGAGTGCTCCCTCATGGTTACCATCAAATCCTCCATGTATTCAAGAGATAAATCAACAAAAAGAGGAAGATGAGAAGGTCATGATAGAAGAAGATATGGAGAATGATCCAGATCAGCAAAAGGACCAAGGATATCAGAGCTATATCGAGATATGGTTCCAGACGGTCACTAAGTTGCAGCAGTACTCTCTTTCTCAGCTATGTTTGATCCCTTCAAAGTCAAATCATTCAGTCTTTGAAATCCAGATAGCTGTCAAAGCATGCATTTCAAGCCTCCACATCATTTTGTCTCTAATTTCGATGTGAACATGGCTCCATTGGAAATATTTTTATACTTGAAAATGATTTTGTTTTTCAAGTAGGGTAGGGTAGAAAAAAAAAATGAAATAATGAAAATAAGAGAAAACTAAAAATATAAGGTGAAAACCTCCTCAGAGGCACCTCAGATTGGCTCATTGATTGAAAACCTCCATGAGGTGGTCAATGGGTTAGAAAGAAGAGAGAAAAAAAAAGAATAAGATCCTTGGGTAAAAACCTCCCTTGGAGGCGCCCAGGGCAGACAATTAGGGTGAAAACCTCCATGAGGCGCACTAGTTGTTTTCAAAAAAAAAAAGAGAAAACAGGCCTAATCTCTGTAAAATAATTGTATGTTGCAGGGAATACATTGCAGGTAAGGAGGGTCGCGCAAAACGAGGATAGGGGTCCATATCAGGCTACAGGACATCCCTACAGACACTCCCTCCATGGCCACTTGCCTTTCCTAGGATTTGATCACATTCAGGTCGAGATTCCACCTTCTACAGGAAGTTATGGGCTTTCTACAAGTTCTGTATTTCTACAGAAAACATCTTGTAGAACCTTCGGGCGAATCAAATTCGATTTTGGAGGGGCATCTGAAGGTTGGAATCTGTTTGTTAGGACTGCAGCCACATCCATGTTTCCATCCCTCACCTTTCTCCATTATTTTTTCCATCTCATTGTGCTTCTTTCCTAAAAACTGTGTTCTATAGGAAGTTCCTGTAGAAATTAAAGGAAGCTAGAAATGGATTTGAAAAAGGCAGTTTGGTGAACATGATAGCTTCCTAAAGGGTTCATAAGTCCCCCTACAATCCTCAAACCTCTCTCCCATCAATTCCAAGTCTGCATTATAGCCCAAGCTCATTTTTCTTACCATGCAAAAAGCTTCAGAATGCTTGGAAGCAAAAATACATAGTGCTGAAATTTATTTTTTCCCTCACGTGAAAACCGTGCATCCATTTACAAAACCGTTTTACTAGGAGTTGTATAGGGATGATGGCAACATGCCCGAGCAATTTCAGCCAATTCCGGTGCACGGTTTCCACGAAATCAACCTCCATCACCTTCAGCCATTTTTGCATTTTCTCCATATCCGTGCATCCGTTTCAAAATATATTTCATGGGGAGATGCATATGGGTGATAGTCACCTACCCAAGCAGTTTCAGTTGATTCCGATGCACAGTTTATGAGAAATTGACCTATGTAATATTCAGCCATTTTCTATTTTTCTCGAAATCCATGCATCCATTGACCACAATTTTGCTATGGGAGGTGTATAATGATGATAGAAGCATGCGCATAAAGTTTCAAGTCAATCCGATCTATCATTCGGGAGCAATGGAGAAAACAAGTTGCTGTCTTGCAAAAATCCAGCATCAGTAGCATGAAGGTGCAAATCTGAAGGATGAAACTGGCTCCTGCAGCTTAGATCCAGCCAGAGGATACATGCACAAGAAAAATAGCCATGAATCAACAACCAAGCCATCATGCAACCATAGAAATAAATGCATGCAGCAGAAGGAAAGGCCACAACACCTCATAGCAACCACATTCGACTTCCAGGTACATGACTAAACTCGTTCCTCTATTGCATGAATCTAATTTGAGAACCACGTGAACAATGAGATGGTTGTGATTAAAAGAATCGGTGGCTAGCTAACTGGCCACCCTCATCCAGTTCAAACAACGCTCGGTGGGTGAATACGACATGTGTGCTCAGCCATCTCAGGAAGAAAACTGAAAACAAGTAGTGGTGACTTTTTAAACTCCAGCATGATTGATGGACGTGATTACAGGCAGAGAACAAATAGTCTGATGAATGTGATGGATGTGATTAGTGGTGGCTATTTAAACGGTCTGCATGGGGCCAACGTGCACCTGGCCAGCTCACCCTCCACCAACGGAAGTCTCCATAAACAACCAATCGAATTCTCACCTCTATTGTTTAAAGTTTATCATCATCCTTATAGCTACAACAAGCTCCATACCACCTCCATAGTAGTAAACCAATCTTTCTTGGCCATTTTTCTAAACTCTCTTGCTTATCGACACTCTACAGGAAGCACAGTTTCGTTCTACAGGAAGGCTTCTACAGGAAACGCAGAAAACAGCCGTGCAGAAAGAAAACCTGGGATTTTCAGCGAATTTCAAGCTCAAAACGAGGTAGGATCGGGGAAACTTCTTTGTGCATGAGTTGTTGGTGCAAAACGGTGAATTGAACACGACATTAAATTGAAAAATGAGAGTAAAAAGTATGCCTATGCATTGAGAACAGTGGAAGTCTGCCTGCATGATTCACTGAGTTTACCCATTTTTTTTCTTCTGCATCTAAAATCTCCTCATCAATTTAAAAAAATAAAAAAATAAAAAAAAATTCCCTTGCAAGGAAGACATGCAGCAGTAGAGACCAACCTGTGTGTGTGGAAAAACCCGGATTTACATATCTATCAATGTGTTGAAAAAACCAGTGTCCTTATGCTCTGCTCTGTACAAATTTTCTTTCATAAACAGATGGACCAATTCGAGGTGACAATAGTTTTAATAGAAGGGAATTACTGCCATTTGATGTTGCAAAGAGCACATGAAAAATTCCTTCTTGGGTTAAAAAAAAAACCGAATTCAGTTGTCCTCTATTTCGGTGATTGACTGATTTTTTTTCCCACTTGAACATTTTCTTTTTTGGTCAAAACACAAACTCAACACCATGCCAACTGAAGAAATTGAGAAGAACATTGATGAGGGAGCACAAGACATTCAAGCAGAGGGAAAAACAGAGGAAGAACAAAAGGAAAAAGAGAAATTTGACATGACCGCTGAGCATAAGACAGAAAAGGAGACAACAGCAAAAACAGAGAGGGAAAAAAAGGAAAAAGGTTGGGAAGAAAAAAGCCAAGAAAGCCCAAATGAAAGTTGTCACAACCAAGGCAACCACACATAAATTGAAAGGAAAGACACATCCAGCCAAACAAACCGAAACAGTTGACACCGGGCTTTCTATAGGAAGCATGAAACCAGTTTCTACAGGAAGCATGAAAACAGAGTAGCAAAAGGAGAAATCACCTAAGATTTTGGCCAGGGAGGCAGCAGCTGTGCCGGCTGCCTTAAGCACATCTCCAAAACAAAAAAGGAAGCGAAAAAGGGAGCCTTCCATGTACTTTAAAGCGAGGAGGAGCACACAGATCAAAGTAGGCAGACCCTAGCCATAATCAAAGGAGCCAATTTTCATTAAGGATATAGCAGCTAAACAAAAGGAGGAGTCTCCTTCAAAGATATCCATCACCTATGAATGAGGAAGCCAAAAACCTTCACTTGGAGAGAGATAATTCAGATGATGGACTCAAAGACAGCTCTACAGGAAGCTGAGACAGTTCTATAGGAAACTAAGAATTCTCTATAGGAAACTTGGGCTATGCTAAGAGAGACCGAGAAATTGGAGGAAAAGGTGGCCAAACAATCACAGGAAGAAGGAAAGACAAGGAAACATCTGATGAACAACAAAGAGAGGACAAGCTGCAGGCTGAGGTTGAGGCGCTAACAAAACTGCTACAAGAAAAGGAGCACAGGCAGTGGGAAGAAGTAGAGAGAAAAGCATGGTTTCATGACTGAGAAGAGGACATCACTTCAGAAGCTTGGTATGACAGGGAGGCCACCAGGGCCATCAAAGATGAAGAGATAGATCAGTTGCTCAAAGGATGAGCAACACTTTCAGTAGGAGGGTGATGATAAGCCCCAAAAATGGATAATTATATGGACTCATCTAGCCTCCTAATTCGATTTAATCCACCATTCTCATTAGTTTATTACATGTCTTTTATTATATTTATGCTAATAGAGTGAATTGGGTTAGTCATTATGCCAACAAGTCTAATGTGTGCTTTATGCAGTCTTTTTGGTCAATTTCGAGACAAAATCAAAGGTTTAAATGAGCACTTGGCAGCCAAATTCGTAGAGAGGATTTTTAGGAAGGTGTCCCCTTCATTTATGGGCCCTTACCTCGAATTCTCCACCATCAGCTCGGAGTTCAAGGGCCACCAAATCGATTATCACAAGGGCAGCCAAGCAACTCAAGTAGGACTGCTGTTAACTGCAGGTTTTGGGCAGCCGAGTCCCTAAAGTTTAGGAGGACTGTTGGGGTCCTCAATTTGTATATATAAGAGGGCTTAGGGCCTCATTTCAATTAGTCACTTTGTAGGCAGAAGTTAGCTAGCTTGTAGTTCGATTTAGTCATTTGTTAGGCAGTTGATTAGCTTTGCATTTCAACACATTTTCAAGCTTTTCCTTGTGGACAGTTTTTGGAATGTACTTATTCTTTTGATCAATAAAGATGAAGCCAACTTTGCACCAACTCTAATCTCCCTTAGGAGGCTGTAGCTCTTGGGGTTGGGCCCATCTCAAGTGCCCAGTACCTCCTTTGTTTACTTTCATGTGTCTTTGCTGCATTCTTAGAATAAAATATGTTATTTAGATTAAAATATTGCTTTGTTACTTAGGTCGTTTTTGATGATTAAAATAGCTTTTCATATTCATACCTACTTGATAGGTTAATCACAGGGAAGATCTTCAGAAAATGGCTACCAAGCACCTTGGATCTCACCTCCCCCTCAATGGAATCATGAGCTGGGAGCAAGGTGACCTTGCTGCCACCAAAAACGTTGTTTTGCTTTGTCATGCAATCCTTAGTGTTGAAATTCTCATTTGTAAACGCTGATATTAGGTGTGTTTAAATGATTCAGTTTATGATTTCTTAGTTGCATAGTTATTTAACGTATTCCATTTCGAATAAACTTCTGTTCATTTTCTTTTGCTGTTACTTAGGTCAGATTAGAGTGAAGTAACTAGGTCATAGGTTTTCTAAGTGTTTGTTTGTTCAGTTTGAAAAATAACTTGCAGAGAACCTATCGTACTTCTCCATATACCCATACTCCATCCAACCTACCTTCTTCATCGTCCATTTCAGATCCTTGCCTTTCCTTTCCCACGTTCCCTCGCGTTCACCTACTTTCCATATTATTGTGTAGCATTTCCTTATCTCTCCTTAAACAAATCCAACTATCCTTATCACTCCTCAGCTCCATCCACCAAAACCTGGACCTTCTCACACCATTATCTCACCTCCATACCCACCCCCTCATCTTTCTCCCTCCATCCATCCTCCAAAATCCCATTTTTGAACATCCTGTAGAAAATTACATCCTGTAGAAATTCCAGAACATCTTATAGAAACCCCACAGACTTCCTTTAGAAGCTCACAAAAGTGGTCTCTT
The DNA here is from genome assembly GCA_000404065.3 of Pinus taeda. NCBI lineage: Eukaryota > Viridiplantae > Streptophyta > Pinopsida > Pinales > Pinaceae > Pinus > Pinus taeda. The sequence goes on along the minus strand of APFE030539141.1, from coordinate 256,258 downwards.
GATCGCAAAACTTTGTAAAACTCTCAGGAAGGGTGCTAGGGACCCCTTAGGCCCTCTCTGAACCTTCCCAACCTCCTGCAAGAATTTTCTCTCACAGATCCACTTCTGCACAGTCAAAAACAGTGAAAACACATGCATGATAATTCTAACAACCTATTCAAAAATACAAAAGATTTTTTCTTCAGATAGTGATAACTTAGACACATGCATTTTACCTTCCCAGAAGTCAATGGCATCTCTTTTAGTAGCTTTCATCCTCTTTTTTGCATCAGTAGGGCTAGCTGGTAAAATTAGGGTTTGCTAAGGTTTGCATTTCCTTTCAGCTTTTTAGTTTCTTTCCGCAAGTAGATTAGCTTCCTTTGAGTTAGCTTTCATCCATCAGTTAAAAAGCATCTTATCAGAGCTCATAGAAGTTGGCTTAAGCCCCTAGCAGACTTGTGCCAGCTGACCAAGTGACAGCTGCGGCAAGAGCTAGTACTTGTGCATACAGCACTGTCGCTTCCAATTTTGTTACAAACTACCGGGTTGATAAAATTAAAGAAGGGAGTCCCATGAGTTGCATCATTATTGCTGCAATACTGGGGCCCACCACTCTTTTTGGCGCTGTTGCCAAGGAAGCATCAGAGTATTGGTGATTGTTGCTTTTCTTCTATTTTCCACTGCAACCTTCTGCTAAGTAGTTTATTTCATTTCCATTATGCAATTTCATTTCCACAAAAGTAGAGTAGACATTTCTTGCTTTCATAGATTAGCATTTCAATTCGGCAATTTCAATTCTGCAAGCATAGCTTAGCATTTCATTCCTGCAATTTCATTTCAGCAAAATAGATTAGTCCTTTCCTGCTTTCATTTCAATTCCACATTTTCATTTCAGAAAGATAGATTTTAGTTAGTTGCAGTTCAATCTATTTTAGTTTTGCAGGTACAAGCACAAAAAAAGCAAAAATCAACCAAAAAGATTTCATTTCATGCCATGTACGAGTAGAGATAATTCAGAAAAATGATTGCACAACACCCCCACTGGTTCACACAACCAACCTTCTCTCTTCTTCGATGGCTATGATTAAAAAACCCTTAGGTGGACAGCAAAACATATTTGAAGAACCTCAAGGGAAGAAGAATAAGAAAACATTCCTCTGGAGCAAATGGCTACAAGCAGAAATGTTAGGAGCAGTACCTTATCCAAAAACGAATTTGCAAATCAAATGGAAGATTTCAAGAGTGATGTGAGGCAGTTTCTTGCCATGAAACTAGATACCTTGTAGATCCAAAGGAAGCAAGAGGAAGCCAAGATGGATTTGGTCATCTTTTGTCCTAGGTGCACTAGAAAGCATCCTAGGAACGAATGTCCAATGCACTCCCTAAAAGTGTGTTTTGTCTGTGAAGAATATCATCCTACAAATCAGTGCCCTTCCTTGTCTGGACTTAAAGCTGCATATCAGAGAGCCAAAGGAGCTAATGAATCACTCTATTATATGAACCAAAGGAGGCCACATGGACCCCTACCCTACCAGTAGGGAATGCAAGGGACATCCCAGACCTATTACGACCCCTATCAAGCCACTTCCATGCCTTCTTGGGGTCCCCTTGCTCATCCTTCCTAGTCCACACCACCTCCTTGGTCGTATCCTCCTCAATACCATGCTTCTCTAGTTGCTCATTCGTTTCACTCTTATGCTCAGCCACAACCTTAGTGGAATGCACCTCATCAAGTGTGGAGGCCCCAGTACAACTCTCCTCCCACTCATTTGCCTCCACCATCTTCCCAACCACAACCCCATCCACATCCATATCAAATCTACACCCCCACTCAACTACCCATACCACCACTTCCAAACCCGCAGATTGGAATAGCTCAACCCAATTGCGAAGCTGAAGCACAACATGTCCAGACAACTCCTCTTGAGCTCAATGATTTTCACCATAGCTCAGGAAGAATATTTCCAGAAAGAGATTATATTGATAGCATTGAAGGACAACATCCAGCAAAAGAAGATTCAAAAGAGGAGATCTAAGAACCATGGGTTGCACTTGATGAAGAGAAGACATCAGAATCAGAGATCGAGAGAACTCCCTCATGGTTACCATCAAACCGTCTATGTATTTAAGAGAAAACTCAACAAAAAGAGGAAGATGTGAAGGTCATGATAGAAGAAGATATGGAGAATGATCCAGATCAACAAAAGGACCAAGGATATCAGAGCTATATTGAGATATGGTTTTAGACGGTCACTAAGTTGTAGTAGTACTCCCTTCTTCAGCTATGCCTAATCCCTTCAAGGTCAAATCATTTGGTCTCTGAAATCCGGATAGCTATCAAAGCATGCATTTCAAGCCTCCACATCATTTTTTCTCTAATCTCGATGTGCACATGGCTCCATTGGAAGTATTCTTATACTTGAGAATGATTTTGTTTTTCAAGTAGGGTAGGGTAGAAAAAAAAAAGAAAAAAAAGAAAAAAAAAATGGAAAAATTGAAATAAGAGGAAAAAGATAAGGTGAAAACCTCCTCGGAGGCGCCTTAGATTGACTCATTGATTGAAAACCTCCATGAGGTGGTTAATGGGTTGAAAAAAAAAAAAAAAAAAGAGAAAAAAAAAAAGATCCCTGGGTGAAAACCTCCCTTGGAACGCCCAGGGCAAGCAATTAGGGTGAAAACCTCCATGAGGCGCCCTAGTTCTTTAAAAAAAAAAGAGAGAAAAAAAGAAAAAAAGAAAAAAGAGAAATTAGGCCTAATCTCTGTAAAATAATTGCAGGTTGCAGTGAATACATTACAGGAAAAGAGGGGTGTGCCAAACGGGAACAGGATTCCGTACCAGGCTCTAAGACATCCCTTGAGACAATCCCTCCATAGCCACTCACCTCTCCTAGGATTTGGTCACATTCAAGTCAAAATTGCCTTTCTACAGGAAGTTCTGGGCTTTCTACAGGAAGTTCCAAGCTTTTCTACAAGAAGTTCTAGGCGTTCCTACAGGAAGTTCTGTATTTCTATAGGAAACATCCTGTAGAACCTTCAAGCGAGCCAGATTCAAATTTGGAAGGGAATCTAAAGCTTGGAATCTCTTGGATAGGCCTACAAGCATCCATGTTTCCATCCCTCACCTTTCTCCATCATTTTAATCCACCTCATTGTACTTCTTTGATGAAAACTGTGTTTTCTACGCGAAGTTCTTGTCGAAATTATAGAAGGCTGGAAATGGATTTTAAAAAGCAGTTTGGTGAACATGGAAGTTTCATCAAGGGTTCATAAGTCCTCCTGTAATCTTCAAACTCCTCCTCCATCATTTCCTTCCCTGCATCACAGCCCAAGCTCATTTTTCTTACCATGCAAAAAACTGTAGAATGCTTGGAAGCAAAAATACATAGTGCATCGATTTCAAAACCTGTTTCATGGGGAGATGCATATGGGTGACAGTAACCTACCCAAGCAGTTTCAGCTGATTCCGATGCACGGTTTTCAAGAAATTGACCCCTGTAATCTTCAGTCATTTTCCATTTTCTCAAATTCTGTGCATCCATTGACCACCATCTCACTCTGGGAGGTGCATAATGATGATAGAAACATGCTCAAAAAGTTTCAGATCAATTCGATCTATCGTTCGGGAGCAATGGCGAAAAAAAGTTTGTCTTGTGGAAATTCAACATCAGCTGCTTGAGGGTGCAGATCTGAACGTGGAAACAAATTCCTGCAGCGTAGATCCGACCAGAGGACACCTGCACAGGGAAAACAACAATGAATTAGCAACCAAGCCATCATGCAACCACAAAAGCAAATGCATGCAACAAATGAAAGGCCACAGCACCTCACAGCAACCACACTCGTCTTCCAAGTATGTGACTAATGTCGTTCCTTTGTTGCATGAATCTAATTTAAGAACTACATGAACAAATGAAATGGTTGGATTCAGCCAGAAAGCTAGCTAGTTCGATTTCACTCATCCACGGATCAACAACGCATGTGTGTATTCATTCACAGGAAATAAAAAAAAAACAGACAGTGGTAGAGATTTTGAATTCCAGTGCAACTAATGGTAAGGGATTCTAGGAAGAGAACATATAGTTCATCATAGCACTGCAGTCTACATGTGGCCACGTACACCTGGCCACCTCACCCACTCACCATGAATTGCGCCGTAATTCAAAAATGCTCAGCCGAAGAACTCACGTTAACTGTTGTTCATTTACACTTGCAACCGCTCTCACCGAAGTACACGTCCTCCTCCTTCGCAGTATGTTAGCCCGAGCTTTTCGTCCTGTTTCAAAAGTCTCATGCATCCTAGGCTGGTTCAGAATTTCCGTGACATCCTACAAAAGCCAGTAAAGCGTTCTACAGGAAGAGAATCTACATGAAATACAACAATAGCCTTCCGGAGCAGAGAAAATGGATTTTTCTTCGACAAATTTGGAGTCCCGAAAGAGGTCGGCTTGAAAAACACTCTTCCATGCATGGTGTGTTCAAAAGGTGATGAATTGAACTATATTTAATAAGGAAGTCAGAGACAAGTCTGCCTATGAGTTGAAAATAGTGGTTTGCCTGTGTGTTGCTCGGAATTACTCAATCAATTTTGCATCAAACCTCTCCTCCATGGTCCCTAATGAAAAAAAATTTCTCCTAAAAAAAAGGATGAAGTACCGTGAGGGCTAACCTACGTATGAAGTATTTGAATTTTCATAATTGTATGTATGCTAAGGGCGGAAATTTAGCTCTGCACTCTGTCTGGGGAAACCAAAGTCCTCCTTCTGTACACGAACAATCGAGTTTTTTAAAACCGAGAAACTAGTGCAAGGTTAAAACATAAACACCTAAGGGACACTGTCTTCAAGTTCAAGGGAGGAAACCATAAATAGAATGTCCTTTTCTGATCAGAGCACAAACCAAAGCAGAGCACTCTCACCATGCTAGGAGGGTTTATCAGAAAGGAACCCTCGGATTCCAGAAAATTGCATGAAACTCTTGAGGTGGTGAACCTATTCACCCGTGCCAATTGGATGACCTTTTGTGACAGAATTCAAGGTCATGATGATGAGATAACAGATGAGTTCTTAATGTCCCTACAACCTAAATCAAAGACACTGGTCACTGTAAATTTCAAAGGGTTGACCCTAAAGCTTACCCCACAACTCATTAGTCGAGTTACTGATCTGCCATTAGGGATACCCTGGAGCAAAGAGGAGAGGGCATTGGGCCAAAAAGAAAAAAAATAATTCTTCCTACCAGAGGAACAATTTGCAGAAGACAAGAATGGGGTCCAGAGAGCTAGCCCACATCCTTTTTGGAGCGAAGGTCAGTCCTCAGATCATGAAATACATTACCTGTGAGGGGCGGTTCAGTATTATCTACGGTTATCACTTCCGGTTGCTAAGTGAACTCAGACATGGGATGGATTTACCCCAAAACAGAAGTTAAGCATCCCCTATTTCCTCCTACAATCATTAACTGAGTGTGGCACAAAATTGAAGGAAGGGGCATCGGATCAGCTAGCCCATCATGGGCTTATCAAGCTTCTAGTGGAAGATGCCCTCCATACCAACATTGTCCCTCTCTCTTGGGAGATGTTTCGTAACATGTCCAAGGATGATGGGATTCGAATTCTGCCCGAGGAACTCAATTCATCAAGCAGTGAAGAAAGGGAGCACATTGAGGTAGAAGAGAAAGCCAGGGGTAAGGAAACACAGGAAAGACCACCACAGAAAGAACAAGAAGAGAAACGAGGGAAAGGCCAAGCTGCTGAGCACAAAACTCTGGGTGGAAAAAAGGCACAAACACCAAGGGAGAAATGATTACAGAGTAGGGCAGAGAAGACTGAAAAAGTCCAAACAAGTGAGGGCACAACCAAGGGAACCACACCACAATTAAAAGGCAAGACACCCCCAACCAAGCAGACTGAAATAGTGAAGACAGGTTCTACAGGAAGCCAAAAGATAGTTTCTACAGGAAGCCAGAAAGAAGTTTCTACAGGAAGACAAAAAATAGTCGATACATGACTTTCTATAGGAAGTATGGAAATAGAGGAACAAAAAGGAGAAAGTGCCTGAGATTTTAGCCAAGAAGGCAGCAGCTGTGCTGCCTACCCTTAGCACATCTCCAAAGCAAAAAAAGGCAGCGAAAGAGGGATCCTTCCATGTATTTTAAGGCAAGAAGAGGCATGCAGATAAAAACTGGCAGACCCCAACCACAGTCAAAAGAGCCAATTACAATTGTAGACACCCTAGCTACAGAAAAGGAAAAGTCTCCCTCAAAGGCGTCGATCACCTATGAACGGGGAAGCCCGAAGACATCCACCTGGAGAGAAAGAATGAAAATGTTGGACACAACAACCTATCTACAGGATGCTGAGACTGTTCTACAGGAAACTCGGGCTAAGCTAAAAGAGACCAAGGAATTGGAGGAAAAGGCGGCCAAACAATCACAAGAAGAAGGTAAGACAAGGAAATATCTAATGAGTAGCAAAGAGAGGACAAGCTGTAGGCTAAGGTTGAGGCGCTAACAAAAACTGCTACAAGAAAAAGAGCATAGGCAGTGGGAAGAAGTAGAGGGAAAAGCATGGTTTCATGACCAAGAAGAGGACATCACTTCAGAAGCTTGGTATGGCAGGGAGGAAGAGATAGATTAGTTGCTCAGAGGATGAGAAACACTTTCAGTAGGGGGGTGATGATGAGCCCCAGACATAGATAATTATATGGGCTCATTCCACCTCCTAATTTTACTTAATCCACCATTATCATTAGTTTATTGTATGTTTTTGATTATATTTATGCTAATAGAGTGAATTGGGTTAGTCATTATGCCAACAAGTCTAATGTGTGCTTTGTGCAGTGTTTTGGTCAATTTTGAGACAAAATCAAAGGTTTTAATGAGCACTTGGCAGCCAAATTCGTGGAAGATCAAGGGAGAGGATTTTTAGGAAGGTGTCCCCTTCATTTATGGGCCCTTACCTCAAATTCTCCACCATCAGCTCGGAGTTCAAGGGCCACCAAATCGATTATCACAAGGGCAGCCAAGCAAGTCAAGTAGGACTGTTGTTAACTGCAAGTTTTGGGCAGCCGAGTCCCTAAAGTTTAGGAGGACTGTTGGGGTCCTCAATTTGTATATATAAGAGGGCTTAGGGCCTCATTTCAGTTAGTCACCTTTTAGGAAGAACTTAGCTAGCTTGTGGTTCGATTTAGTCATTTGTTAGGCAGTAGATTAGCTTTGCATTTCAGCACATTTTCAAGCTTTTCCTTGTGGTCAATTTTTGGAATGTACTAATTCTTTTGATCAATAAAGATGAAGCCAGCTTTGCACCACCTCTAATATCTATTAGGAAGTTGTATCTCTTGCGTTTGGGCCCATCTCAACTGCCCAATACCTCCTTTGTTTACTTTCATTTGTCTTTGCTGCATTCTTAGAATAAAATCTGTTATTTAGATTAAAATATTGCTTTGTTACTTAGGTCGTTTTTGATGATTAAAATAGCTTTTCATGTTCAGCTTTACTTGATAGGTTAATCACAGGGAAGATCTTCAGAAAAAGGCTACGAAGCACCTTGGATCTCACCTCCCCCTTAGAGGAATCATGAGTTGGGACCAAGGTGACCTTGCTGCCACCAAAAACGTTGTTTTGCTTTGTCATGCAATCCTTAGTGTTGGAATTCTCATTTGCAGATGCTGATATTAGTTGTGTTTAAATGCTTCAGTTTATGACTACTTAGTTGCATAGTTATTTAACATATTCCATTTTGAATAAACTTCTATTCATTTCCTTTTGCTGTTACTTAGGTCAGATTAGAGTGAAGTAACTAGGTCATATGTTTTCTAAGTGTTTGTTTGTTCAGTTTGAAAAATAACTTGCAGAGCACCTATCATACTTCTCCATCTGCCCATACTCCATCCAACCTACCTGCTTCATCCTCCATTTCAGATCCTTGCCTTACCTTTGCCACGTTCCCTCACGTTGACCTACTTTCCATATTATTGTGTAGCATTGCCTTATCTCTCCTGAAAAAAAATCCAACCGTCCTTATCACTCCTCAGCTCATCCACCAAAACCTGGACCTTCTCACACCATTATCTCACCTTCATAGCCACTCCTTCATATTTCTCCCTCCATCCATCCTCCAAAATCCCATTTCTGAACATCCTGTAGAAAATTACAGACATCCTGTAGAAATTCCAGAACATCCTGTAGAAACCCTGCAGACTTCTTGTAGAAGCTCACGAAAGTGGTCTTTTGATCGCCAAACTTTGTGAAAATTTCAAGAATGGTGCTAGGGACCCCTTAGGCCCTCTCTAAACCTTCCCAACCTCCTGCAAGCATTTTCTCTCACCGATCCATCTCTGCGCAGTCAAAAACAGTGAAAGCACATGCATGATAATTCTAACAACTTATTCAAAAATACAAAACGATGTTTTCTTCAGATAGTGATAACTTAGACACATGCATTTTACCTTCTTATAAGTCAATGGCATCTCTTTCAGTAGCTTGCATCCTCTTTTTTGCATCAGTAGGGCTCGCTGGTAAAATTAGAGTTTGCTAGGGTTTACATTTCCTTTCAGCTTTTTAGTTTCTTTCCACAAGTAGATTAGCTTCCTTTGAGTTAGCTTTCATCAATCAGTTAAAAAAGTTCTTCTCAGAGCTCATAGAAGTTTGCTGAAGTCCCTAGCGGACTTGTGCCAGCTGACCAAGTGACAACTGCGACAAGAGCTAGTACTTGTGCATACAGCACCGTTGCTTCCAAGTTTGTTATGAACTACCAGGTTGATAAAATTAAAGAAGGGAGTCCTAGGAGTTACAGCATTATTGCTGCAATACTGGGGCCCACCACTATTCTACTATAGAAAAATAGATCAAAGCAGCATGGAACTGCATTGATAAATTTGATATCCACTTGATACATAAAACGTTTCTCTTAAGAACAGATGCCTCTGCATTAAAGAAAGTCCTTTGTAAAGCTATAAATAAAGCAGGAGTAGCTAAGTTCACAAGGTGGTAGGCTCTATTTACAAATTTCAACTTTGAAGTCGAACACATCAAAGGTGAAAATAATTGTCTACCTAACATCCTAAGCAGAGAACAATTAAATAAGAAAGACACTACCATGGTGATTGTAATAGAATGGGACCCTTCCCAACATACAAAGACTCTGAGAAGTATTTCTGAAACACAGAACTAGGAAGAAAATTGTTCTGAATGGAAACCAAAGTGGCAGCTAAGAAACACAAAAGTGCTCGATGCAAATTTGCAACCTCATTCAGATATTCAACACCTAGTACTTGAAAGGAAAGTCTACCCCAAAGGTAGCAAATGGATACACGACATGGTGTATCAGAGGAGTATGATGGCCACACATTTGGCTGAAGAATCCCTAAGCCAATATTTTAGAGATGTCATTGTGATCTGTACATAAGGAAGCAACCAGAAGAGAATATTCCACAAATATCTTGCCATAAATTGGACCAGATGGTCAGGATGGTACGATGTGCCAAAAATGTGGTAATAGGGTAATCCAAGTATTATCTTCTCGAATACCATTTACAACTTTTCAGACTATAAAACATTGTGGTGGGACATCATGAATGTAGATGGAAAAAAATAAACTCACTACACAAGAGTAAAATTTGGGGCCACAGAGACCACACAAAGACAACAACAAGGTGAATAGCTTCAACAATGGTGGAACGATTTCAGCCTCAACAAGACTGCTATGGATCTTGTTTTCTTCCAACGTGACTTTAGATATGAATGTGAAACTTCTAGATTTTTAACTGAATACTGGCATTCTCCATGTAAAATTGTTGGAGATGCCAATAATTATCAAGGCAGTCAAATTCTTGGTTATTTTATGAAAAGACACCATGAATGGTTAGTGATGACTAAGATTAAACACCAAATCGTCTTAAGAAAGCCTATGATTGTACGAAGAATTTGTACAAAGGCTTGGGATTCTTGTAGATATTCTTAGACAATATTTCTAGGGGCCACACCCTTGGAGAACTAATGGTTCTCATGGGCTTGTCCTTAAAGCTTTCACAATATAATAATGATGTCTAGTCACAAGACTAAATGTGATTAGTTTTCTCATGGGATTTTCTATTTAAAAACATCCAGTATGTAAAATTTATTTACAGTACAATGTTTTCTATGGGATTTGTTCAAATCTTCCATATTGTAACTTAGTACAAAGATTCTTCAGTCATGAGACTCAGACCACTTCTCCGACTTTTTGTGAGCTTTGAGCGACATCTCTTCGACTGAAGAAAGATAGTACTAAATCTGTCTAGTTGACTGTGAGATGTTTGTCCCCTCATTTTCCTATATAAGAAATGAGTAAGGCTCATTCTATTCATTCAAGGTGTGAGTGTGATTTTGGTTATGTTTTTGAGTTCTTGAGTCCGAGGAGGAAGTTCTTGCTTCCATCTCTTTAGAGTCGAATCTGAGAAGCCTACACATGAGAGTGAGAGCTCTCGTGAGAACCTAAAGTGGCTAGATTCCTAGGTTTTTGAAGTCTGTATGTTTTTGTAAGAATTAAAGTTCTAAGACAGAGTCTGTGAAAGGCTAGGAAGCCTTTAGATAGCTTCTTGCTTGACAAGTCGCAACATTTGATAAATTCCTAAACAATCTATCTTTGGAAAGGAGCTTCAGAATTTCTCTCTGAATTTGTAAAGAAACTTATGCATAAATATATGAGTATCAATTTTGTGAGCATGATACATTCCTCTTGAGTACATATTTTTTTTCATGTGTTAAAACTATCTGTTGAGGTAGTAGCTGCGAGACATGAGGTTTGCTTGATGTTCGCTGAGGTCTGAGGAACACCAATCCATTAAAGGCAGGAGGTCATGTGACAGATGCTAGAGTGTGAAAGTCTAAAGGTTCGTGTATGGGTTTAGTAAAGGTTTGTGTATTGATCACAGAGAAGAGACTCAACGAGAGAAAGCTTTGCGTCTAAGTTGCATGGTGATCTTGAAGATTAAATGTTATAGAAACACCACACACTTTGCTGACTTCTTTCACTTTGTTAGACCAAAAGTAACATGATATTTTAGAAGATACAATTATCATTCCTGATAATTCATCTTCATCGGTCCATTCTTCTAATGAGGAAGATAATTCAAATAAAGATAATCTTCATTCCCTCCAAGGTTTTATAACTATTTCATAAGTGAAAGAGAATGAATCTGAATTTTATAATCATGTTATCGCTAAATCTTCTACTAGTTTACTTGGACAAGTTCAAGATCAACTATTGAGAGATGCCAATATTAGTCAAGATATTTATTCCCAGTTATTAAATGAATAATATTGTGATAATGAACATGACTTTGTGTTAAATAATATTTCATGTTCATATTTTTCATAGGAGCATACAATGGTAGTTGATTAGTTTATGCAAGGAGAGGAAACAAACCCACAAGTGTAATCGTAAAAGACTACCATTTCAAGAGATGCATTTCATCTTCTTTATTCTTCCATATATTATTCATTGCACCCTAACATATTTGATAATTCTACCCAACCATAAATTTTAGATTATGCTGAATTTAATTTTTCATCGTTAAACTGTAATTAGGTTCAAATTCATATTTATTTTCATATAGAAGATAAAGAGGTGAGTAATATTTATTCCCATGAACTCATTATTTTTTCTTTTCTTGATCAATTATCTATAGAGGGATTAAGAATTTTTTTAAATTTTGTATCAAATTGTGTCTTCTATTGATTGAACTTAATTTATATTTGAAGAAGAATCTTGTTTTAATCATAAAAAATTATTTGAGGTTGAAGATTATAATCATTCAAATATTTTGACTTGCTTCCATCATGATATTAGTCCCAAAACTTATACATCAAATGATGATGGTTCAAAATTATTGGATAATTCAGTTGCATCATCTCACATTATTAATTTTGAAAGATGTGAGCTCAATAAGAATCATCAAGAAAATTGGACACTTCCTTTTCAATTAAAAACTATGATAAGTTCTCATTGTCTTGATGAAATCTCTGAAATTAATCCTATTAGCAATAATAAGATATTTTTACGAGATTATTTTCATTAGAAATCTCATCAGAAACCTTTTTCATCTACAAATTTTTCTAAACAATTCTATTTTAGTATTTGTACATATCAGGATATGATTGGAGAATGGATTGAGCAGTCTTATTAAGAAAAGTTTCCAAGGAATGGTAAGCTTATACTTAATTTTTTTCTATATGAAGATCATGAAATTAGGCATGAATTGTTTATTTTAATTTTGAAATACTCCAACCTATCTTACTAATTGGGGATTTCTCTATCATCACAAGATGGGAGCTTCTTCAATGGTTTCAATGGAAATATGACTTCACTTAGTGTTGTGACTTTTAATTAGTTTAGAATAGGTTAGTTAGGTAGTTTAATTTTCTTTAATTTTCTTGAATAATGTAGGTATGAAAGTATGCTAATATCAAGCTCAAGACGAGTCAACATCACAACCCAACAAGGAAGTTTACTTAAGTTTACGTAAGTTTGTTTCCTTTCCTTTATATATTCTTGTTCATTATGTTTAATGCAATCTTCATCAAAAGAATATGAAACAAGAATATTTTTATTGAAATGATAACTAATAAGGTTCTTTTTTGTTTCACATGAAATGTAGTTCTTATGGCTCTTTTTAGTTTTGAAGTCGATATCATAATTACACACTTAATTTAGGTTTATATCATTTTATTTATTTGGTGCTTAATAAAATGTCAAATCATTAAAAATCTCACACAATGTCTAATGAAACTCTTAAAATTCAAGTTCATAGATTAAAGGGATAAAATAGGTAAGCTTTTAAAATTCATCTTATCCCTAGAGTTTGATCATTGTTATCTTTCTTGACTTGTGATTTGGTTATTAGACTATCAAAATTTCATTTATTTTTGGCCTATTTTTATGCTTTGCATTGGCATTAGGTTATCCCAATCTTTCCCCTTCGTTTGAATAAAGGTCGATTTTATCACTATGGGGCTTCTCTTGGAATACTCATAGGGAAAATAACATCTACTCTGTAGTGTAAAACCATAATATTATATTTAAGTATTTCTAAGAAGATGTCTCTTATCCTGTCACTCGAATCTCCTAAATAGTTAAGTCTTTGATTTTGGAAATTTGTTATTGGACTGTGCTTAATGTCTCCCTAAATATTTCCATAATTAGTTAATTTTTTTATTTTTAATGTTAAGGATAAGAGAACAAAAAATGTTTATAAAAAATTATTCTAAGCTCATAAGTTTTTGGGAAAGCAAGACGAACCAGTAAAGATTAGGCATTGAATTTTTTTATGGCATCCCTTGCTCTTAAGGAGTAGATTGATTCCCCATCTATTAAGTAAACCTAAAGATTAATAATAATCATAGTTAGATCTTAAAAAATATGTTAATTAAAAGATATGAGGTCTCATCATGAGCTGACCTACCATGATCATGGATTCTAACAAATTGACATTACCACTTTTGGTTACCAGGCCAGGGTAATGACTTTTGGTCACAAGGCTGAAAGATAAGAGATCTCATCATTGGATGACTTGTTCACTCTCATTGGTTTCTATGAATAACATTATCATTAACTCGTTGCCAAGGCAGGGCAATGACCTTCAGTAGATTTCTAAGAAAAGTCATAAGTAAAGTAAATGATCTAAAAACTATCAATCCATATCTAATAGATGGGATACAAGCATCTCATTAGGGATAAAAGGTGTCCTTATCAAGGCTATAAACACCTGTTGGAAACAATTTTTAGAAAATTATATATTACATAGCAATGGAACACATAAAATATTGCACAAATATAAACACATAAAACAAGAGAAACACAGATCCACGAAGAAACAACTAGTCCTTCCTTTTATATTATCCAACAAACTGAAGAGATACAACCTACAGTAGATCCGCTTTAATTCCGTCTTCTCTCTCGCTCAATCTCCTCTCTTTTCTCGAGCAGAATATAGGTCTAAATAGACACAATACAATTCCTTCATATATAGTGAGGGGTTGCCTTCTAGGGAAAAACCATAAATTAAACATAACTTCTACCGTCAGATCTCTGCCTAATGAATGACCCAGATTGAATACGAAATTACAGCATTTTACAAGGCAATTTTACATCTATTTTTAGCTTCGGGGGTGCTGCCCTCGATCCTCCCACTAGTGGGGGCTCCCATAGGTCGCAGCCAGCACCCTGTAACCCCCTTGTAGCGAATATTTTATGAGCGGCATTTTTGCCCCATTACGAATTGGGGTCCAATGCGGTGATACTTTTGAACACAAAAGATAATCAGGCTCCACACCCAACAATCTCCCACTTGGATACTATTTATAACAACTCCACCGATGATTCATTTGCTGGACAATGACTCCACTTTGGACCTGGTAGTTTCTCATCTTCTTTGTCATACATCAAGACCAATTGAAACTGAGCAGATTGTCAGTTTCTCCCTGGTTACAACTTTTGTTAACATATCTGCAGGATTTTAGCTAGCGTGTATATTTTCCAGCGTCAATTTCCCACCTTCCAACGCTGATTATATGAAATGGTACTTGAGCTATATATGTTTAGTCTTGGAATAAAATGAAGAGTTATTTGCAATATTTATGGCACTCTGGCTGTCACTGTATAACTTGCCCAACTCTTGATTCTTACCCAATTCATCTAGAAACCTTTGTAACCAAATCATTTCTTTACTAGCCTCTGTAGCAGCAACATACTTTGCTTCTATTGTTGAGAGTGCAACGACACTTTGTAGTTTTGAGACCCAACTAGCAATTGTTCCACCTACAATAAACACCTACCCTGTGGTGCTCTTCGTATTATCTCTATCACCCGCCATATCTGTATCAACATATCCCTGTAAAGAAATGTTTGAACCACCAAAGCATAATGCTTGATTTGTGGTACCTCTCAAATACCTGAGAATCCACTTCACCAACATCCAAAGTTCTTTTCCTAGATTTTTCATGTACTTGCTTACAACTCACACTGGATGTGCAATATCAGGTCTTGTGCCAACTGCTGATGCATACAAAACTTTAGACATATGAGCCATTTCTTCCTGTGTCTTGGAACACTCCTCCTTACTTAATTTGAAATGGCTAGCCAAAGGTATACTAACTGGTTTTTCATATTGCATATTAAACCTTTTCAACACCTTTTCTATTTACTCACTTTGAGACAATGTTAATTGTGATTCTTCCTATCTCTAGTTATTCTCATACCAAGGATTTGTTTTGCAACAATCGAATCCTTCATGGCAAATGAGTCCACCAATTTTCTTTTGAGCACATTTATTTCCTACATGTTAGAACCTACAACAAGCATGTCATCTACATACAATAACAATATAATATAACTGCCATCATTTTGCATCTTTAGATAAACAAAATGATCAGAGTGACATCTAGTATAACCTTGTTCAGACATAAACCTATCAAATTTTAGATACCATTGCCTTAGAGTCTGTTTTGAGCCATGCAAGCTCTTCTTCAACTTTCACACTAGTTTCTCCTTCCCTTTTACCTCATATCCTTGTGGCTGCTACATATATACCTCTTCCTTCAAATCCCCATGGAGAAATATTGTCTTTACATCTAACTACTCAAGATGCAAATCTTCAACTGCTACTCAACTTAAAATATCTCTAATTGAAGTCATTTTAACAACATGAGAAAATATCTCATCAAATTCTATACCCTTTTTCTGTGCAAACCCTTTCACCATAAGTCTAGCTTTGTACCCTTTTCTACCTCCATCCTCTTTCTTCAACTTGTAAACCCATTTATTATGCAATGTTGTTTTACTTGCAGGAAACCTCACTAAGTCCCAAATATGGTTATGTGCTAAGGAGTCCATCTCTTCTTTCATGGCTTGCTCCCACTTCTTCCTGGTTTCTACATGCACTGCTCCTTCATAACATTCCAGTTCACTAGAATCAGTTAACAATACATAATATAATGAAGGAGAGTATCATTTCAGAGGGTCTACTTATCCTGGTAGATCTTCTAACACCACTTTCATGTGTTTGAGGTGCTTGTTGTTGTTGTGGTTGTTGATCATTATGATTTTCAGGCACCATCACCTTTTTTGTGATCTCGTCAAGCACTGTGTCTTCTCTATTTTCTTTTTCCTATTTCTTTTCCTATAGCTGATCCTTATAGAAAACGTTTCATTGAATATGACATCTTTGCTCCTAATGATTTTGTGTTTTTCATAATCATAAAAAACACAAAGATGGTGATTTGATTCTAGTGACGACGGAACTATATAATTTTTAGGTTATATAGTAAGCATTGACTTTGTTTAAATGATTTTGATAGATCAAGAAGAGTTAATCACTTATCATATTTAAAATTAATAGTTGCTAATGAATCTTCTTTGAATTTTTTTCAATTGTGTTTTGGTAAATTCTAAAGGTTTATTTTGTTTTTCTTGTTATGATTTGGAAATAAACAATAATACATTTACACCTTTCATTACAATATTGATTCTCTTTTAAATATATTCGATCATATTAATCTTTTAAGATTGTTTTGTATCTATTTTGATATGTGCATTACATAGATCTGAATTTTTAGAAAGTCTTTTGGGAATTTGGGATATCTTAATATGTGGTTTGTATCCAAATGGGATTAATACTTTAATAATTTGTATGTTTCATATGATTTTTTATATTTTATTTGTTGAATGATTTCAATATTTTAAGTGTTGAAATATTCAATTTTTATAAAGAATTATTATTGTCATTTAGTTTGCCTTAGCTAAGATAGTATTAGATAATCATATACATATACATTTCCATTGATTCTTGATGTGACATAGGAAAATACAAATTCACTTTCATGCATTTGTATAAAAGGTAAGGGAATTATATGATTGTAATTTTTTATCTTTTACTAAAAAATTCATTAAGATTTAATTGCATTTAAACTATAATTTCATTTACAGTTTAAATAAGGTTTTTATACAAAATACCTTACATTAGATAAACATAATATAAGTCATTCTTTTACATTATTTCCTAGTTACATTAGTTTCTGGTTATTTCCCAGTTTATGTGTAAGTTATATGATGTGTAATAGTGTTCATTGTACTTTAGCATTGTACATTCATAGATAACTGCTAACTATTATTGTCTGATATAGTAGTTAAGTTTACTTGCAATTTATGTACATTAACATTCAATATTAGTTATGTACATATAACCTTAGGATTATATTAGGATTTCCATTCCCTATTTTCTATGTGAGAAGAAAAGATCCATAAGCTAATAGAGCCTCAAGACCCCTCACGAATGGCTCTTTATATGACTTAGGTTGTGGCCTCAAATTTTACTCTTGTGTAGTGAGTTTTGTTTTTTCCATCTACATTCATGAAGTCCCACCATAACTTTTTGTAGTATGAAAAATTGTAAATGGTATCCGAAAAGATAATGCTTGGATTACCCTGTGGCCACATTTCTTGCATGTCGTACCATCCCGACCATCTGTTCTGATTTATGGCAAGATATTTGTGGAAGATTCTCCTCTGGTTGCTTCCTTCTGTCGAAATCACAACGATATGTCTAAAATTTTGGCTTATGGATTCTTCAGCCAAATGTGCGGCCATCATACTCCTTTGGTACACCATGTTGTGTATCCATTTGCTACCTTTGGGGTAGACTTTCCTTTCAGGTACTAAGTGTTGAATATCTGAATGAGGTTGCAAATTTGCATCGAGCACTTTTGTGTTTCTTAGCTTCCATGTTTCTTTTCATTTGGAATAGTATTCTTCCCAGTTCTATGTTTCAAAAATACTTCTTAGAGTCTCTGTATGTTGGAAAGGGTTCCATTCTGTTACTATCAATATGGCAGTGTCTTTCTGATTTAAATATTCTCTACTTAGGAATTCAGGAAGACAATTATTTTCACCTTAAATGTGTTCGACTTCAAAGTTCAAAATTTGCAAATAGAGCCTGCCACCTTGTGAACTTAGCTTCTCCTGCTTTCTTTATAGCTTTACTAAGGAGTTTCTTTAGTGCAACAGCATCTGTTCTTAAGAGAAACCTTTTGTGTATTAGGTGGATATCAAATTTATCAATGAGGTTCCATGCTACTTTGACCTCTTTTTCTATATTAGAATATTTTTTCTTAGGTGGGCGCCAAGTCCTCAAGAAAAACTGAACTATTTGTTATTTTCCTTCTTTCTTTTTCTTCAAAATTCCTCCCCACCCTTCATTGTTGTCATTGGTTTCAACAATTTTGAAAGAATCTTCATCAACGACATGAAGAATAGGAGGAGCTTTTACCTTCATTTTAATTCTTCTAACAGCTTCAGTGTGGGCCTGATACCAAGGTTCTGGATGTTTTTGCAGTCTTCTCTTGAGTAATAATCTATCTTTGGCGCAACCTTTGTAAAAGATGCTTACATAGTTTAAACATCCCAAGAATCTCTGTAATTGAGTTTTGTTAGTGATAATATCTGGAAATTTATCAACAAATTCTAGAGCATGTTTTTGCAGAGTGATCTACAAATTTTTAATTGTATGGCCAAGAAACTTGATACTTGTTTGAAATAATTCATTCTTTTTCTTGCTAAGAACCAATCCATTGGTTTTGACAAGTTGTACAAATTTTTGGATATGATTAAAGTGATCATGGACGATTTTAGAAAATATAAGTATATCATCAATGTATACTAGTAACCAATCAAAATATGGCTTGAAAATATTATCCATAAGCTTCTAGAATTTGGAGGAGCATGCTTTATTCCCAAAGGCATTACGCTCCATTCATAGTGTCCTGTTGGTACACTGAACCAGTCTTAAACTTATCATCTTCATTAATTGCCACCTACTAAAATCCTAATTTCATATCAAATTTAGAAAATACTTTAGCCCATGCTATTCTTGATAAAAGATTTCCTTTGTGAGGAATGGGGTAAGTATCATCTGAGAGGACAATATTAAGAGGTTTATAGTTTATGGCCAGTCTTGGGATACCTCTTAACTGTTCCAAATGTTTATTAACATAAAAACCATAGCCATTCCAAGGACTGTTGGATTCTCTTTCTTTCCAGGAGGACTTCTATCTCTTTTTGACATAGATCTCTATATTCTTTGTTCATAGGGATTAGTATGCTCTTGCAGGGTTTCCCTTCATACTTATCTTTGTAGGGAAATTCTACACAATGTTGTTTTTTATGCCAAAACACATTTGGTTCTTAAGCACAACATTCTTTTTCTATCTGTAATCTCAGAGTTGAGATCCTTTCTTTAATTATAAGAGTCTGAAGATAGTCTCCTATCTTTATGGTGTTCTTTAGCTCCTTGAACTCTTCAATTTTACTTTTTTTCCTTTTCGATCTGCTGGATTGCTTGTACCATAGTAGACACTCTTGGAGTAGAGACAAAGGGTAACTTGATTGTTTGTAATTTTCCATCTAAGCTTGGTACAAATATAAAATAACCAGCCTTGCCATTTTTCAATCTAGCTGATCCATGTGGTTTCATAGTTGCTAAATATACATTCCCCAAAATATATTCAACAGGAATGTCTACAACAACAAATTTTAATTTGATGCAATTCTCTTTAAAGAAAATAGAGGCTTGAGGGACTTCATACAGAAGATCTTTATTTCCTAACCCAATAACTTGTCTAAAGGATTTACCTAATACTTTGCAGGTATTATTTTTGAATTCAGAATATTGACATCTGCCCCGAAGTCAATAAGTGTTGATAGGGAAAACATTTCACCATTTATACAGATATATAGCATAAAATGATTTAATTGATACTAGATAGCCATTACTCTCATCTCGGTGAATCCTATAGTATCATCCTTTTTTTTCTTCAAATATTTCGATATTTGGGTTAGTGTAGTATTCATCATGTGCATCCTTAGATTTCTTCCCTTTTTCTAACTCAGAGACCTGTGCCTTTAGAGAGACAATCTCTTTTTTGAGATGACGAATCTCTTCGCTGACTTATCCTAATGTGAGGGCTCTCGTCTTAGATTTATGTTGGCTTCTTTGGAAAGATCTTGTATTTATTTCAAATGAGGCATTGATGAATAATGCCTTTGGTTCAGTTTTGGAGGCAGTCTTTCTATTGCTCCCCTATTTTTTTTTGCATTGTGCTTAGAAAAGTTTCTAGTAACTTTTCCTTCATTTCTCCTTCTTCCAATGTTCTGATCTGGGAAAGTAGCTTTGTTTTTGCATTGTCCATGGCTTGTGCCATGAGAACCTCCTCCTTTGGCTGCGAAACATGGTCTTCATTAGATGAGATTTTTGATTCAGTGCTTGATTCACACTAACAGTTGTCTGAATCAGTGGAGTCACATTCATTCATGTGCATGTTTAATTCTTCATCAGAGCATTCTGAAGAAAAACTTTCAGAGGATTCAGATGTTGAACAAAGTTTTCGTTCCTGTATCTGTTCTCTAAATGAGATGTTTGGACAATTTTAAGATTTGTGATTCTTAGGACCACATTTATAACATAGGGTTGGCACCATTCCTTCTGTTTTTACTATTGTTTTCTTCTCTGTAGCTTCAAAGGATTTATTTCCTCTGTTTCTCATAGATTCTGCTGATAAAGGAAAGGGACTGGAGTTATGTCCAGGTTGGCCACAGAGCCAACAAATCAATTTATTCCACTGATCTTTCGTATGTGTCTACAGATGAATATCCTTGGGTTCATAGTAATGTGTTTTTGGCACATATCTGTAGTATCCTTTCTTGGCCCCTTTTCTTTTCCTCTATGGATATTTTTTGTATTCTTGTCTTTTTTCTTTCTTGGCCTTCTTTTTAGCTTTTCTTCCTTTTACTACGGGGTCATCTATAGCAAAACCATACTTGTTACCAATGGATTTTCTGTCTAGTAATATTGACATCTTCTGCAAAGATTTATTAACATTCATACTAGTGCATAAATTTACCAGAACTTTTGTTATGATGTTGTATATTTCTCCCCAAGTAAAGGATTCAAAAGGCAATTGAAAAGCATCTGGTTGTCTTAGATAATCTACAAATTTTGAAGGCAATGCTGCTAAGTAAATTTGTTTCCACAAGAGATTTTTTCTATCTTTAACCTCATATGTTCTCTGAATCCAGTCTCTATCAAAATCTTCATAGTGATACATTTTATTACATTTAATATTCATGAGAATTATCTCATGCTTATTGGCAAGTTCAAGTTCTCCTCCACACCAATGTTCTAAAATGAATGAAGTTAGTGCCCCAATCATATTGCTTTGTGGATCTCCATTAGAATTATGAATGATATCTCCCACTTCATCTTTCAAGATTTCATTTTCCATTTTTTCCACTATTGCTAGTGATGACTCTGTTTCCCACCATCTAAAAAATGTTCGAGTAAAGCACTGAACAATAGATTTACAGGCTTCTATTTTGTTTTTTCCCATTAGGCACATGAGATTGTATTATGTAAACATAATATCTATCATTTATCGAATATGAGAAACACTCAGATTGTCAATATTCCATTCTCTATGTGATTCAGGATGGAAGTTATGTGTTTATGGAGGTTTCCCTTTTCCACTGAGATCAAGTGCTGGATACCTAGTATATTGACTTTGGAGAGGTTCATAGATAGGGAACAAATGTGGTTTTGAACTTTCTGATTGCTCTACTTCTTTAAACAATGAGGAGATATTCATTGGCTAAGATTTTTCTTCAGCCATTTATTTAGGGAAGAGAGAAGGAAATTTATCAATAGGCTTAACAAGATGTTGAATATTTATAGATCTCTTGAATAGAAAAAAACTAGGAATCGGTTTGGCTTTGGGGCTATATGATGTTTATCAAAATTTTCAGATAGATCTTCAATAGATTCTTGAGTAGATTTTTTTCCCATATCTACTTTCCTTTCAACATATTCTATCCTTGTTAAGGATTCTTTAACAAAACCTTTCAATACAGTAGTGGAATAGTTCACATCATTCAGAGTTCTGTTAATACTATTTACAGATACTTGTGTACTGTCAAAATCGTTTTTAACTTCAATAGACTTTGCACAATTCATTTATAGCCCTTTAACTGTTGTATTTGTCAAGTTTATCTGTTCACTGGCTTTCAGTATCCTACCATCAATGCCAAGGGCACTGTCATCTTTTATGACCAACATAATGGCTTTAGCACTATTCTATGCTTCTCCTAATACAATGCCTATGTAAGGTGGGAAGGTTGTAGGAGTTTCAATTTTACTACCATCTATGGTAATCCAAGAATGTTTTGCTGAGGATGACTCAACATTTGTCATTTGTACATCTTTTTTTTCTTTCTTCCTTTTCCATTCATAAAAAGACAACCAGACATTGTTATTTGGCATGTATATTTTCCATTCATGGGATAATCTGATTTTTTCTGAATAATTCTAGAACATCAGTCTCTTTCAGAGAGATTGAAGCTAAAGAACAAACTTAAGGAAACCCATTACGAGATATGTTTTCTTCATCATCTAAAAGGGTTATAAATTTTACAGAACTTGAATATTTTGAAAGTCAGACTGCAGCTAAGTGGTGTCTGCATAGTATCTCCTCGTCAGAATTATATGTTGACTTATCTATGTTCCATGTTAAAGCTGTAACTAGAATATCTATCAAAGAAAGTGTTAGTCAAATACAAGAGAACTCAGATTTTGTACAAACACTTTCTCTTCTTGACACTAAGAAACTTCAGGCTGAAGCCAAAAGACTGGGAACCAAATATTTGCATCTGGGGTGCATAAGAGTAGGGATCAATCCCTTAGTACATAGAGGACTAAATACTTGTGTTCTTGTCACAATCAGAGATCTGAAACATAACAAGTATTCAGATTCATTGATAGGAGGAATGGTTGCTCCATGATCAAATGGACTAGTATACTTTGATTACTATCCAAACTTTTGTATATATACATTTGATGAGCAGATCAAGGATATTTTACAACTACAGATTCAAAAAACAGGGTTTAATAACAAGAAGAAGAGAAATAATATTGCCATTAAAGCTCATGGTTGCTTTAGACACACAAATACCCTCTATCTTGCAGCTCTCCATGCTCCCACCCAAGAATACAAATCTAGTGTGGTTGTTCTAACAGATACCCATAATCAAAAGATAGAACATTGGATTATTAAATGGTAAGACCTAAGTTTCCCAGGACATTGGGTTGTTGATAACTCAAAACCTCCAACATTGAAAAAGATTACTTCTGTTGATATACAAGAAGGACCATCATCTGTTGTAGTATCCTTTCCTAGAAGATCTACAATAGATCATAGAAGAATTGATTTAGCTTCCAAATAATCATCCATCTATATTGATCCAAAAGTAGTAGAACTGCTAGTTCTTTTACACCATTTGTAAATTTGCCTCATATAGATCTATTTGAATATGCCCAAATTGTAAAATTTTCATCCCTGCAAGTCATTTTCCCAAGCTGCAATCAAAAGATAAATCTCAGTAGCCTTGCTAATTTTGTCATACAACAGAACCACCATCCAAGGACATGAGTATCTCCTCCTTCAACTTCTATCACTCCGTGTCCAAATCCTAAGTGTTCTGAAATACCTTTCCCTCATGATACAGATAATCTATTAATGTTTCATGAGCTTCCATATTTGGAAAATGAAGACCCCTGCCTCAAAGACATGTTTAGCAAAATGTGTCCTACTGGTATGCCTCGCTATGGTCTAGGATATATAGAACAACTTGATGAAATAATCCCTCAATCCAAATTTGATAAGTTTGTGCCCTCTGATTGTAAGAAGCTGTCAAAACCAGAAATGCACAATTTCTTTTTGGTTATGGAAGGATGTAGGAAGTATACAATTGATCATTAATGGATGAAAAATATGCTTAATCAGGATTTATACACTCATCATGAGGCTGAAAGTTTTGACCTTACCACTCCATACCTAGAAAAAATCAGATTATACCATGAATGGAAAACATACATGCAAAAGAACAAAGTTTGGTTGTCTTTTTATGAATGGAAGAGGAAGAAAGAAAATATAGATGTACAAATGACAAATGCTTAATCATCCTCAGCCAAACATTCTTGGATTGCCATAGATGACAGTAAAATTGAAACTCCTACCATCTTCCCTCCTTACAAAGGCATTGTATTAGGAGAAGCACAGAATAATGCTAAATCAATTCCGTTCGTCATAAAATATGACAATGCCCTTGGCATTGATGGTAGGATATATAAAGCTAGTGAATAGATAAATTGGGCAAATTGAACAGTTAAAGGGCTAGAAATCAATTGTGCAAAGTCTATTGAAGTTTAAAAAGATTTTGACAGTATACAAGTCTCTGTAATTAGTATTAATAGAACTCTGAATGACATGAACTATTCCACTACTGTATTGAAAGGTTTTGTTAAAGAATCCTTAACAAGGATAGAAGATGTTGAAAGGAAAGTAGATATGGGAAAACAATCTACTCAGGAATCTATTGAAGAACTATCTGAAAAATTTGATAAACTTCATATAGCCCCCAAAGACAAACTGATTCCTAATGTTTCTCTATTCAAGAGATCTGTAAATATTCAACATCTTGTTAAGCCTGTTGATAGATTTCCTTCCCTCTTCCCTAAAGAAATGGCTAAAGAAAAATCTGAGCCAATCACTATCTCCTCACTGTTTAAAGAAGTAGAGCAACCTGAAAGCTCATAACCACATTTGTTGCCTATCTGTGAGCCTCTCCAAATTCAATATAGTAGGTATCTAGCACTCGATCTTAGTGGAAAAGGGAAACTTCTAGAAACGCATAACTTCCATCCTGAATCACACATAGAATGGAATATTGAAAATCTGAGTGTTTCTTAGATTTGACAAATGATAGAGCTTATGTTTACAGAATATAAGCCCATGTGCCTAAGGGGAAAAAATGAAATAGAAGCTTGTAAATCTATTGTTTGGTGCTTTACTGGAACTTTGTTGAGATGGTGGGAAATAGAGTCATCACTAGCAATAGTGGCAAAAATGGAAAATGAAATCTCGAAAGATGAAGCGGGAGATATCATTCATAATTCTAATGGAGATCCACAAAGCAATATGATTGGGGCACTAACTTCATTCATTTTATAACATTGGTGGGGAGGAGAGATTGAACTTGCCAATAGGCATGAGATAATTCTCATGAATATTAAATGTAATAAAATGTCTCATTATGAAGATTTTCATAGAGACTGGATCGAGAGAATATATGAGGTTAAAGATAGCAAAAATCTCTTGTGGAAACAAATTTACTTAGCAGCATTGCCTTCAAAATTTGTAGATTATCTAAGACAACAAGATGCTTTTCAGTTTCCTTTTGAATCCTTTACTTGGGAAGAAATATGCAGCATCATAACAAAAGTTCTGGTAAATTTATGCACTAGTATGAAAGTTAATAAATCTCTCTAGAAAATGTCAAGATTACCAGACATGAAATCCATCTATAACATGCATGGTCTTGCTATAGATGACCCCATAGTAAAAGGAAGAAAAGCTAAAAAGAAGGCCAAGAAAGAAAAAAACAAGAATATAGAAAATATCCATAGAGGAAAAGAAAAGGGACCAAGAAAGGATACTATAGATATGTGCCAAAAACAAATTACTATGAACCCAAGGATATTCATCTGCAAACACAGAAGAAAGATCACGGAATAAATTGGTTTGTTGGCTTTGTGGCCAACCTGGAAATACCTCCAGCTATTGTCCTTTATCAGAAGAATCTAAGAGAAACAGAGGAAATAAATCCTTTGAAGCTGTAAAGAATAAAAGGACAGTAAAAACAAAAGGCATGGTGCTAACTCTGTGTTATAAATGTGGTTCTAAGAATCACGAATCTGAAAACTGTCCAAACATCTCATTTAAAGATTAGATACAACAACGAAAACTTTGCTCAACATCTGAATCCTCTGAAAGTTCTTCTTTATAATGCTCTGATGAAGAATTAAACATGCACATGAATGAATGTGAGTCCACTAATTCAGACAACTATCAGTGTGAATCAAGCACTGAATTCGAAATCTCATCTGATGAAGACCATGTTTCTCAGCCAAAGGGGAAGGTTCTCATGGTACAAACCTTGGACGATGCAGAAAAAGGGCTACTTGCCCAGATCAGAACATTGGGAGAAGGAGAAATGAAGGAAAAGTTACTAGAATGTTTTCTAAGCACAATGAAAAAAATCAGGGGAGCAATAGTAAGAATGCCTCTAAAACTGAATCAACGACATTATTCATCGATGCCTCATTTGAAATAAATACAATATATTTCCAAAGAGGCAAACATAAATCTAAGACTAGAGCCCTCACATTAGGAGAAGTCATTTAAGAGATTCATCATCTCAAAAATGAGATTGTCTCTCTAAAGGCACAGGCCTTTGAGTAAGAAAAAGGGAAGAAAATCGAGGATGCATGTGATGAATACTACACTAACCCAAATATTGAAATATTAGAAGGAAAAAAGGATGATACTATAGGATTCACTGACATGAGAGTAATGGTTATCCAGTATCAACAACATCACGTTATGTTAGATATCTGTATAAATGGTGAAATGTTTTCCCTAAGAAAACTTATTGACTTCATGGTAGATGTCAATATTCTGAATTCAGAAATGGTACTTGCAAAGTACTGGGTAAAATCCTTTAGACAAGTGATTGGGTTAGGAAACAAATATCTACTGTATGAAGTCGCTTAGGCCTCTATTTGCTTTAAAGAGCATTACATGAAATTAAAATTTGTTGTTGCAAACATTCCTATTGACTGTATTTTGGGGAATGTATTTTTAGTAGCTGTGGAGCCACATGGATTAGCCAAATTGAAAAATGGCAAGGCTGGTTATTTTATCTCTGTACCAAGCTCAGATGGAAAATTACAAACAATCAAGTTACCCTTTGTCTCTACCCCCAGAGTGTCTACTATGGTACAATCAATGCAGCAAATCGAAAAGGACAAAAATAAAATTGAAGAGCTCAAGAAGCTAATGACCACCATAAAGATAGGAAACTATCTTGATACTCATATAATTAAACGAAGGATCTCAACTTTGAGATCACAGATAGGAAAAGAATGCTGTGCTGAATAACCAAATGTGTTTTGGCATAGAAAACAACACTATGTAGAATTTCCCTACAAAGATAAGTATGAAGGGAAACCCTGCAAGAGTAGAGCAATCCCTATGAATAACGAATATAGAGATCTCTGTCAAAAAGAGATAGAAAGCCTCCTGGAAAGAATATTGATTAGAGAATCCAACAATCCTTGGAATTGCTATGTTTTTTATGTTAATAAACAATCAGAATAGTTAAGAGGTATCCCAAGACTGATCATAAGATATAAACCTCTGAGTACTGTCCTCTCATATGGTACTTACCCCATTCCTCACAAAGGAAATCTTTTAGTAAGAATAGAAGGGGCTAAAGTATTTTTTAAATTTGATATGAAATCAGGATTTTGACAAGTAGAAATTAATGAAGATGATAAGTTTAAGACTACTTTCAGTGTCCCAGTAGGACACTATGAATGGAACGTCATTCCTTTTGGACTAAAGCATCCCCCCTCCAAATTCTAGAATGTTATGGATAGTATTTTCAAGCCATATTTTGATTGGTTACTAGCATACATTGATGATATACTTATATTTTCTAAAAACGTCCATGATCACTTTAAACATATCCATAAATTTGTACAACTTGTCAAAACCAATGGATTGGTTCTTAGCAAGGAAAAGATTGAATTATTTCAGATAAGTATCAAGTTTCTTGGCCATACAATTAAAAATGGGTAGATCGACCTTCAAAAACATGCTCTGGAATTTGCCGATAAATTTCCAGATATTATCACTGACAAAACTCAATTACAGAGATTCTTGGGATGCTTAAACTATGCAAGTAGCTTTTACAAAGATTGCACCAAAGATAGATTATTACTCAACAAAAGACTACAAAAACATCTAGAACCTTGGTCTTAGGCCCACAGTAAAGCTGTCAGAAGAATTAAAATGAAGGTAAAAACTCTTGCTATTCTTCATGTCGCTAATGAAGATTCTTCCAAAATTGTTTAAATAGATGCCAACAATGAAGGGTGGGGAGAAATTTTGAAGCAAAATAAAGAAGGAAAAGAACAAATAGTTTAGTTTGTCTTAGGGACTTGGTGCCCACTTGAGAAAAACTATTCTACTATAGAAAAATAGGTCAAAGTAGCATGGAACTGCATTGATAAATTTGATATCCACTTGATACACAAAACGTTTCTCTTAAGAACAGATGCCTCTGCACTAAAGAAAGTCCTTTGTAAAGCTATAAAGAAATCAGGAGTAGCTAAGTTCACAAGGTGGCAGGCTCTATTTGCAAATTTCAACTTTGAAGTCGAACACATCAAAGGAGAAAATAATTGTCTACCTAACATCCTAAGCAGAGAACAATTAAATTAGAAAGACACTACCATGGTGATTGTAACAGAATGGGACCCTTCCCAACATACAAAGACTCTGAGAAGTATTTCTGAAACACAGAACTGTGAAGAAAATTGTTCTGAATGGAAACCAAAATGGCAGCTAAGAAACACAAAAGTTCTCGATGCAAATTTGCAACCTCATTCAGATATTCAACACTTAGTACTTGAAAGGAAAGTCTACCCCAAAGGTAGCAAATGGATACACAACATGGTGTATTAGAGGAGTATGATGGCCACACATTTGGCTGAAGAATCCCTAAGCCAATATTTTAGAGATATCACTATGATCTGTACATAAGGAAGCAACCAAAGGAGAATATTCCACAAATAGCTTACCATAAGTTGGACCAGATGGTCAGGATGGTACGACGTGCCAAAAATGTGGTAATAGGGTAATCCAAGCATTATCTTCTCGAATACCATTTACAACTTTTCAGACTACAAAACATTGTGGTGGGACATCATGAATGTAGATGGAAAAAACGAAACTCACTACATAAGACTAAAATTTGGGGCCACAGAGACCACACAAAGACAATGACAAGGTGAATAGCTTTAACAATAGTGGAACGATTTCGGCCTCAACAAGACTGCTATGGATTCTCTTTTCTTCCAACGTGACTTTCGATATGAATGTGAAACTTCTAGATTTTTAACTAAATACTGGCATTCTCCATGTAAAATTGTTGGAGATGTCAATAATTATCAAGGCAGTCAAATTCTTGGTTATTTTATGAAAATACCCCATGAATGGTTAGTCATGACTAATATTAAACACCAAATCGTCTTAAGGAAGCCTATGATTGTACCGAGAATTTATACAAAGGCTTGGGATTCTTGTAGATATTCTCAGATAATATTTCTAGGGGCCACACCCTTGGAGGACTAATGGTTCTCATGGGCTTGTCCTTAAAGCTTTCACAATATAATAATGATGTCTAGTCACAAGACTAAATGTGATTAGTTTTCTCATGGGATTTTATATTTAAAAACATCTAGTATGTAAAATTTATTTACAGTACAATGTTTTTTGTGGGATTTGTTCAAATCTTCCATAGTGTAAGTTAGTACGAAGATTCTTCAGTCATGAGACTCAGACCACTTCTCCGACTTTTTGTGAGCTTTGAGCGACATCTCTTTCACTGACAAAAGATAGTACCGAATCTGTCTGGTTGACTGTGAGATGTTTGTCCCCTCATTTTCCTATATAAGAAAGGAGAAAGGCTCAGTTTGTGCATTCAGGGTGTGAGTGTGATTTTGGTTATGTTTTTGAGTTCTTGAGTCTGAGGAGGAAGTTCCTACTTCCATCTCTTTAGAGTCGAATCTGAGAAGCCTGCACATCAGAGTGAGAGCTCTTGTGAGAACCTAAAGTGGCTAGATTCCTAGGTTTTTGAAGTCTGTATGTTTTTGTAAGAATTAAAGTTATAAGACAGAGTTTGTGAAAGGCTAGGAAGCCTTCAGATAGCTTCTTGCTTGACAAGTTGCAACATTTGATAAATGCCTAAACAATATATCTCTAGAAAGGAGCTTCAGAATTTCTCTCTCAATTTGTAAAGAAACTTCTGCATAAATATATGAGTATCAATTTTCTGAGCATGATACATTCCTCTTGAGTACATATTTTTTTTCATGTGTTAAAACTATCTGTCAAGGTAGTAGCTATGAGACATGAGGTTCGCTTGATGTTCACTGAGGTCTGAGGAACACCAATCCATTAAAGGCAGGAGGTCATGTGACAGACGCTAGAGTGTGAAATTTGAAAGGTTCATGTATGGGTTCATGTAAAGGTTCGTGTATTGATCACAGAGAAGAGACTCAACAAGAGCAAGCTTTGCATCTAAGTTGCATGATGATCTTGAAGATTAAATGTTATAGAAACACCACACACTTTGCCGACTTCTTTCACTTTGTTAGATCAAAAGTAACATGATATTTTAGAAGATACAATTATCATTCATGATAATTCTTCTTCATCGGTGCATTCTTCTAATGAGGAAGATAATTCAAATAAAGATATTTTTCATTCCCTCCAAGGTGTTATAACTATTTCATAAGTGAAAGAGAATGAATCTGAATTTTATAATCATGTTATCGATAAATCTTCTACTAGTTTACTTGGACAAGTTCAAGATCTACTATTGAGAGATGCCAATATTAGTCAAGATATTTATTCCCAGTTATTAAATGAATAATATTGTGATAATGGACATGACTTTGTATTAAATAATATTTCATGTTCATATTTTTCATAGGAGCATACAATGGTAGTTGATTAGTTTATGCAAGGAGAGGAAACAAACCCACTAGTGTAATCGTAAAAGACTACCATTTCAAGAGATGCATTTCATCTTCTTTATTCTTCCATATATTATTCATTGCACCGTAACATATTTGATAATTCTACCCAACCACACATTTTAGATTATGCTGAATTTAATTTTGCATTGTTAAATTGTTATTAGGTTCAAATTGATATTTATTTTCATATAGAAGATAAAGAGGAGAGTAATATTTATTCCCATGAACTCATTAATTCTTCTTTTCTTGATCAATTATCTATAGAGGGATTAAGAATTTTTTCATATTTTGTCTCAAATTGTGTCTTCTATTGATTGACCTTAATTTATATTTGAAGAAGAATCTTGTTTTAATCGTAAAAAATTATTTCAGGTTGAAGATTATAATCATTCAAATATTTTGACTTGCTTCCATCATGATATTAGTCCCAAAACTTATACATCAAATGATGATGGCTCAAAATTATTGGATAATTCAGTTCTATCATCTCACATTATTAATTTTGAAAGATGTGAGCTCAATAAGAATCATCAAGAAAATTGGACACTTCCTTTTCAATTAAAAACTATGATAAGTTCTCATTGTCTTGATGAAATCTATGAAATTAATCCTATTAGCAATAATAAAATATTTTTATGAGATTCTTTTCATTAGAAATCTCATCAAAAACCTTTTTCATCTACAAATTTGTCTAAACAATTCTATGTTAGTATTTGTACATATCAGGATATGATTGGAGATTCGATTGAGCAGTCTTATTAAGAAAAGTTTCCAAGGAATGGTAAGATTATACTTAATTTGTTTCTATATGAAGATCATGAAATTAGGAATGAATTGTTTATTTTTAATTTTTAAATACTCCAACCCGTCTTACTAATTGGGGATTTCTCTATCATCACAAGATGGGAGCTTCTTCAATGGTTTCAATGGAAATATGACTTCACTTAGTGTTGTGACTCTTAATTAGTTTAGAATAGGTTAGTTAGGTAGTTTAATTTTCTTGAATAATGTAGGTATGAGAGAATGCTAATATCAAGCTTAAGACGAGTCAACATCACAACACAAACAAGGGAGTTTACTTAAGTTTACGTAAGTTTGTTTCCTTTCCTTTACATATTCTTGTTCATTATATTTAGTGCAATCTTCATCAAAAGAATATGAAACAAGAATATTTTTATTGAAATGATAACTAATAAGGTTCTTTTTTGTTTCACATGAAATGTAGTTGTTATGGCTCTCTTTAGTTTTGAAGTCGATATCATAATTACACACTTAATTTAGGTTTATATCATTTGATTTCTTTGGTGCTTAATAAAAGGTCAAATCATTACAAATCTCACACAATGTCTAATGAAACTCTTAAAATTCAAGTTCATAGATTAAAGGGATAAAATAGGTAAGATTTTAAAATTCATCTTATCCCTAGAGTTTGATCCTTGTTATCTTTCTTGACTTGTGATTTGGTTATTAGACTATCAAAATTTCATTTATTTTTGGCCTATTTTTATGCTTTTGTTGGCATTAGGTTATCCCAATCATTCCCCTTCGTTTGAATAAAGGTCGATTTTATCACTACGGGGCTTCTCTTGGCATACTCATAGGGAAAATAACATATACTCTGTAGTGTAAAACCATAATTATATTTAAGTATTTCTAAGAAGATGTCTCTTATCCCGTCACTCAAATCTCCTAAATAGTTAAGTCTTTGATTTTAGAAATTTTATATTGGACTATGCTTAATGTCTCCCTAAATATTTCCATAATTAGTTAAATTTTTTATTTTTAATGTTAAGGATAAGAGAACAAAAAACGTTTATAGGAAATTATTTTTTGCCCATGAGTTTTTGGGAAAGCAAGACGAACCAGTAAAGATTAGCCATTGAATTTTTTATGGCATCCCTTACTCTTAAGGAGTAGATTGATTCCCCATCTATTAAGTAACCTCCTAAAGATTAATAATAATCATAGTTAGATCTTAAAAAATATGTGAATTAAAAGATAAGAGGTCTCATCCTGAGCTGACCTACCATGATCATGGATTCTAACAAATTGACATTACCACTTTTGGTTACCAGGCCAGGGTAATGACTTTTGGTCACAAGGCTGAAAGATAGGAGATCTCATCATTGGATGACTTGTTCACTCTCGTTGGTTTCTATGAATAACACTGTCATTAACTTGTTACCAAGGTAGGGCAATGACCTTCAGTAGATTTCTAAGAAAAGTCATAAGTAAAGTAAATGATCTAAAAACTATAAATCCATATCTAATGGATGGGATACAAGCATCTCATCTAGGGATAAAAGGTGTCCTTATCAAGGCTATAAACACCTGTTGGAAACAGTTTTTAGAAAATTATATATTACAGAGCAATGGAACACATAAAATATTGCACAAATATAAACACATAAAACACATAAAACAAGAGAGACATAGATCCATAGAGAAACAACCAGTCCTTCCTTTTATATTATCCAACAAACTGAAGAGATACAACCTACAGTAGATCCACTTTAATTCCCTCTTCTCTCTCGCTCAATATCCTCTCTCTTGTTGATCAGAATATAGGTCTACATAGACACAATACAATTTCCTCAGATCTCTGCCTAATGAATGACCCAGATTGACTACGAAATTACAACATTTTATAAGGCAATTTTACATCTATTTTCAGCTTTGGAGGTGTTGTCCCCGATCTTCCCGCTAGTTGGGGTTCCCATAGGTCGCAGCCACCACCCTGGAACTCCCTTGTAGTGAATATTTTACGAGCGACATTATTGCCCCATTATGAACTGGGGTCCAATGCGGCGACACTTTTGAACAAAAAAGATAATTAGGCTCCACACCCAACAATCTCTCGCTTGGAGACTGATTATAACAACTCCACCGATGCTTCATTTGCTGGACAATGACTCCACTTTGGACCTGGTTATTTGTCATATTCTTTGTCATACGTGAAGACCAATTGAAACTAAGCATATTGTCAGTTTCTTCCTGGTTACAGCTTTTGTTAACATATCTGCAGGATTATAGCTAGTGTGTATATTTTCCAGCTTCAACTATCCACCTTCCAATGCTGATCGTATGAAATGGTAGTTGAGCTATATATGTTTAGTCTTGGAATAAAATGAAGATTTCTTTTCAATATTTATGGCACTCTGGTTGTCACTATATAACCTGCCCAACTCCTGCTTCTTACCCAATTCATCTAGAAACCTTTGTAACCAAATCATTTCTTTACTAGCCTCTGTAGCAGCAACATACTCTGCTTCTATTATTGAGAGTGCAACGACACTTTTTAGTTTTGAGACCCAACTAACAGTTGTTCCACCTACAATAAATACATACGCTGTGGTGCTCCTCCTATTATCTCTATCGCCCGCCATATCTGCATCAACATATCCCTGTAAAGAAATGTTTGAACCACCAAAGAATAATGCTTGATTTGTGGTACCTCTCAAATACGTGAGAATTCACTTCACCAACATCCAAAGTTCTTTTCCTAGATTTTTCATGTACTTGCTTACAACTCCCACTGGATGTGCAATATCAAGTCTTGTGCCAACTGTTGATGCATATGGAACTTTAGAAATATGAGCCATTTATTCCTATGTCTTGGGAAACTCCTACTAACTCAATTTGAAATGGCTAGACAAAGGTATACTAACTGGTTTTGCATACTGCATATTAAACCTTTTCAACACCTTTTCTATTTACTCACATTGAGACAATGTTAATTTGTGATTCTTCCTTTCTCTAGCTATTCTCATACCAAGGATTTGTTTTGCAACACCCGAATCCTTCATTGCAAATGAGTTCACCAATTTTCTTTTGAGCACATTTATTTCCTACATAACCTACAACAAGCATGTCATCTACATACAATAACAATATAATATAACTGCCATCATTTTGCATCTTTAGATAAACAAAATGATCAGAGTGACATCGAGTATAACCTTGTTCAGACATAAACCTGTCAAATTTTAGATACCATTTCCTTAGAGTCTGTTTTGAGCCATGCAAGCTCTTCTTCAACCTGCACACTAGTTTCTCCTGCCCTTTTACCTCATATCCTTGTGGCTGCTGCATATATACCTCTTCCTTAAAATCCCCATGGAGAAATATTGTCTTTACATCTAACTGCTCAAGATGCAAATCTTCAACTGCTACTTGACTTAAAATAGTTATGATTGAAGTCATTTTAACAACATGAGAAAATATCTCATCAAATTCTATACCCTTTTTTTGTGCAAACCCTTTCACCACAAGTCTAGCTTTGTACCTTTTTCTACCTCCATCCTCTTCTTTCAACTTGTAAACCCATTTATTATAAAATCTTATTTTAATTGCAGGCAACCTCACTAAGTCACAAATATGGTTATGTGCTAAGGTGTCCATCTCTTCTTTCATGGATTGCTCCCACTTCTTCCTAGTTTCTAGATGCACTGCTCCTTCATAACATTCCAGTTCACCAGAATTAGTCAACAATACATAATATAATGAAGGAGAGTATCATGCATAGGGTCTACTTATCCTGGTAGATCTTCTAACACCACTTTCACGTGTTTGAGGTGCTTGTTGTTGCTGTGGTTGTTGTTCTGGATGTTGATCATTATGATTTTCAGGCACCGTCACCTTTTCTGTGATCTCATCAAGCACTGTGTCTTCTCTATTTTCTTTTTCCTATTTCTTTTCCTATAGCTGATCCTTATAGAAAACGTTTCATTGAATATGACATCTTTGCTCCTAATGATTTTGTGTTTTTCATAATCATAAAAGCCAAAAAAAAAATCATTAATACCATATCTAATAAAGGTACATTTCTTTGATTTTGCCTCAAGCTTTGTTCTATTTTCTTTATTATTGTGGACAAACGCTTCACACCCAAAAGTTTTAAAAAATCAGTAGTTTACCATTTTACTTGTCCATGCCTCCTCTAGAATACCACCATCCAAGGAACTTGAAAGCCCTATGTTTATTAGATAAACAACAATATCTACAACATCTACCCAAAATTGTAAAGGTAATCCTACATGCAATCTCATGCACCTTTCACACTCCATGATTGTCCTGTTCATCCTTTCTGACATACCATTTTCTTGTGGTGTTCCTTGAACTGTCTTCTCTCTGTGAATTCCATTCTCTAAATAGTACCTATCAAACTCTTTGCTGCAATATTCACCTCCATTGTCTGATATGAGACACTTCAACCTTTTTCCTATCTCATTTTCAACCAAAGCTTTCCATTTCTTGAAAGTATCAAATACATAAAATTTATTTCGAATACAATAAATCCAGGTTTTTCTGGTTTCATCATCACTTAAAGTAACATAATAACGAGAGCCACCAAGAGATGATACCTGACCAGGTCCCCATACATCTGTATGTACAAGCTCTATTTTTTCACTCTTCTTTTCTTTCCCAACTCCAAGGAATCTGACTCTCTTATGTTTTCCATAAACACAACTCTCACAAAATTTTAAATCAACATGCTTAAAACATGGTAATGAATTTATTGAGTGAAGGATCTGCATCCCCTTCCCACTCATGTGCCCGAGCCTATGATGCCACAATGCGGTATCTTCTTCTGTAGAGGTTAAAGCATTAACAAAATTAGAAATACCATTTCATAAATACAATGTACCAATCTCTTCTCCCTTTTTTATTACCAGGGATCATTTAGTGACCTTCCACATTTTATCTATGAAAGTAGTTACGGAACCTTCACCTCCCAATTGCCCTGTTGAAATCAGATTTTTCTTCAAATCTGGAACATGCCTTACCTCCTTTAATAGCCATTGATTTCCATTCTATTGTTCTATGAAAAATGTACCCATTCCAATGATTTTACAGGGTTTATCATCACCCAATCAAACCTGTCCAAAATCTCCTTGAACATAATCATGAAAATGTTTCGTATCAGGTGTGGCATGGAATGAGGCCCCTGAATCTACCATCCATGCATCAATAATATTTTCTAAAGAAAGAACCAAAGCATCTTGCAACACATCACCTGTCACATTCAATTCATGATTGTTTTCTTGCTGGATGTCTCCTTATTTTCCTTTCCGAGACATGCAGTCTTTCTTCAGGTGTCCTTTCTTCCTGCATTTCCAGAACACTATCCCTAATCTAGACTTGGATCTGGGCTTTCTTGACTTACTGCGATATTGAGGGCTCTTTTATCTTTCCACTTTTCTTCCACTAGTCTCTGCAGACAAAGCATTACCTGATGTCTGACTGGAGCTTTTCCGTTGCATTTCCTCGCTAAGGATTTCACTGACAACATCATCAAACTTTTAAGTACTAGATCTAGATACAGAGTTAGTAATGGCCATAACTAAGCCATTCCAACTTTCTAACAATGAGCATAGAAAAAACAGATACCTAACTTCATCATAAAAACTTACCCCTATAGAACTTAATTGGTTGGTAACTATATTAAATTCATTTAAATGATCAACAACAGATCCACCTTTTGACATTTTCATATTAAATAAATGCTTCATAAGAAATGCCTTATTCGATTCCAAGGGTTTTTCATACTCATCGGATTCTTTGCCTTTCCGCTCAATGGTTGGTACAGATCTCTCTGGTGCAAATAATCTTCCATCTGTATCTTCCACAGCTGGTAGTTTTGGCCATTAAATTTTTCGACCCTAAACCTACCATCTTTCGCCATTGCTCCCACTTGAACCAAGAACCCTTTTCTCTTGCGAGTTTATCAACCAAATACCTTCAACTCTAATTTTAGTTGTTAGAAAATTATATATTACAGAGCAATAGAATAGATAAAATATTTTAGAAATATAAACAAAAAAAACACATAAAACAAGAGAGACACAGATATACACGGTTCACCCAATTTGGGCTACATCCATGGAGAAATAGCTAATCCTTCCTTTTATATTATCCAACAAACTGAAGAGATACAACCTACAACAGATCCGTTGCAATTCCCTCTTCTCTCTCACTCAATCTCCTCTCTCTTCTCGCTCAAAATACAGATCTACATAAATGCAATACAATTCCCTCATATATAGCGAGGGGTTGCCTTCTAGGGAAAAAACCATAAATTAAATGTAACTTCTACTCTCATATCTCCACCTAATGAACGACCCAAATTGACTACAAAATTATAACATTTTACAAGGCAATTTACATCTCCTTTTAGCTTCAGGGGCACTGCCCCCAATCACTCCCGCTAGGGGGCTTCCCAAAAGGTCAAAGTCGCCCCCCTTGGACCCCCCTAAAATGAATATTTTACGAGCGGCGTTGCCGCCCCATTACGAACTGGGGTCCAATACGGCGATACCTTTGAATACATAAGATAATTAGGCTCTAAACCCAACGACAATGGCCCTACCTAGGTATGGAAGGTAATTGAACACTATAATTTAATTGGTTGCATTATCTTTCACAAGAATTATTACCGACAAAGTTTACTATTTTCATATAAAACTTGATATGATAAACATTATGTGTTCATATTTTAATAAGTTTCTAAATGACAATGAAAATGATTTCAATGTGATGGGAAGTTCCAAATTTTAACCATACAAGTTAGGGATGAGGCTTTTAGGTTATTTTCGGTCCAACATTTCAGAACATCTAATCTCTATTCCTTAAGTTTTATAAATTTTGAGTCAGTCAACCGAAGATAATTACTTCACCGAGTGAGTCACCATTTTTTGGCTTGCCAACAATTCCCCTATATTTTACTTCAAATGAGGGGGTACCCAAATTAATTTTTTATGCAATCACCTTTTTTATCACCTAATTTGTTAGTCTCAAGTTGTTTTTTGTACATCGATTGCTCTAGCCCCATTTATCTCCACTTCTTTAAGATCCCTACAATGACATAACGCTTGCTTGAATTTTCACCTACTCCTTTTAAATTTATCTTTTAAGCGATGCTTTCTTTAGTTGTTATTTGGTTGATGAATCTTGGTTTGTCCTAACCCTATGTTTTCCTTTTATGTTAACATTAGAATGGCATATATGAATTATATTTTCAAAAATCATATTATAATATGTTTTATATTACACAACATATAATACTGTACATGTTATGTTTATATTCATCCATTATATACTATTGCATTATTTATACATGTAATTAAATAAATAAATAAATAAAAATCACATAAATAAAATCATGTATTAATCATAGCATTTTCTTTGATATATATCATTTTGTACTTATTTTAATAAACGAACGAAAGAGTAAAAACATACATTTGAAAATCTTCTAACAGTATATCATATAACCCTCCGTAATATATATAAATAAAACAATAGAATAATCATCATATATATGTTTTTAATTTTAATATTATATATATAGAATATATATATGTAAAGTATGTCCGAGTTATGTGTTGTGTGTGTATGTGTCATTGGATTATGCAAAAACTAATGGGCAACATTTTATATGAATTCACATGTTTAAAAAAAGAACTAATAAAATGCATTCAATGTATAGCCATAACTATGCATGGGAAATACAATAAAAAAATACGCCTCTTGTAAATTATCATGCATGTTATGCAACCAGATCATAAAACAAAAGTAAAGATAGATCAACGACTTGAAAATTAGCCTCTTCAATGGGGAAACCCCCTTTACATAAGATAAATGATCAATTCTTGGAGATAGAAATGAAAATACCTCCTTGGTATATATAGGAGTCTAAGGGGTCACAATATAATCAAATCCTACATAACAACAATAATGTAAGGGAACAGCAATAACAATAGTGGGCTTTTGTGGGGCACAACAATAACAATACGGGCAATACATGGGCACAACAATCATAATAAGGGGACTACACAAACAATAACAATAAGGGGGATACACTAGTATTATAGGAACCTAACATGCCCCTCTCCTTAAAAAAGGTGTTGTCCTCAATACTTGAGTAGTTCTAGATGCTTCTATACAAAATTATCATCCTCCATATCTTATTAAGTGGAATACGTTACCAGTTGAAGATTCCACATGGGAGGATTATGTAGCTATCAGGTTCTTGTTTCTGTGACTACTCCATGATGCAATATGATATTTCCTTCCAAGTCAAGTTCTGGAAATATTGTTTAAACTTGGAGCTTGTCACCAACAACCTTCTTTAAGCATAAAACATGGAAAACTAAATGTACTCGGGAAGATGCAGGAAACTCCAATTTGTATGCCATAGTACCAATATTTTGCAAGACCTTGTAAGGACCATATTACTTGGGTGTTAATTTATTATCCTTATTAGCTTGCTTGAGGAATTTTCCTTTTTATGGTTGTATCCATAAAAATAGCCAATCACCTACATCAAAACTTCTTTCACCGCAATGCTGATCTGCCCATTGTTTCATTTGATTATGCACTAAAATGAGGTTATCCTTTAAGAGTTGTATAACTTATTTTTGATGCTCAATGTGATATTCCACTACTTGAACCTTATAGTATCCTATTAAAGATGATGTGATAGACAATGGATGGTATCCATAAAGTGCCATAAATAGGGTCATTTTTGCTATAGTATCGAAGGAAGTGTTATACCACCATTAAGCCAAGGAGAACCACTTAACCCATTGTGTTCATTTATCATATACAAAGAAACAAAGATATGCTTCCAAACATTTTTTCACTATCTCAATAGTCCTGTTATATTGAGGATGGTAAGATGAGCTATGAGCTAATAGAGTACCAAGACAAGAAAATAATTCCATCCAAAAATTGCTAGTGAAAATGGGATCTTTGTTACTTACAATAATATTTGGGTTTCCATATAGCTTTTGAATTATTTCCATAAATGCAGTAGAAATTGTACTAGATTTAAAAGGATGAGATAATTCACAAAAGTTTGCATACTTGGTAAGTCGATCAACTACCACCATGATGACACTCTTTCCTTCAGACCTGCATAAACCTATGATAAAATCCATCGAGACCTCCTCCTAATGTTGACTTGGAATGGCTAAAGATTGTAACTGACCTGAGGTCTTAATTTTCTCAACTTTATTTTGTTGCAAAACCAAACATTCTGCCAAAAACTTCTAATATCATATTTAAGGCCATCCCAAAAAAAATCCTTCTTGACCTTGTGGTAAGTTTTTAAAAATCCCGAGTGCCCTCTTAAAGGAGAGGTGTGCAATTCCAAAAGAATATTTTGTTTGAGTTGGGAATTCTTACATAGGTATAAGTGATCTTCATACCATAATGAGTCACTTTTCTAGATAAATGTATTAGATGTATTGGGATCTTACAACAACGTTTGAATGAGTGTCCATACCTCTTCATCATTCTTCCATGTGTGAGTTTGTCTTTTCCAATGCTTCATTTCCTTATGAGGTATGTATGGTGAGTTGCAATCTCACATATGGACTTGCATGTACCCAGTTGTCATAGTTATCCTTATCCGACGCTGGGCTTCCTCCATTGTTATATAATGGAGGCTTTCTATGTACTTCTATACAAGCTTGTAAGTAATTCAATACTCTTTCATGGTATCAAAGCGGGCGACGCATGCCCTGTTTATTTATTATATTTTTTTTTGACGTGGTTTGGTTTCGATCTAATGCAGATCTTGTTTTTTCTTTGGTTTCCCTGAGGTCTCGAAATTTCCTTAAGATTTATCAGATCTGATTGGGACTTCTCTTTGATTGTGTTTACTAAGATCAAATCAGAATTTGATGAGACATGCGTCATCTTGATAATGTTGAATATGTGTTTCTATCTCTCAGATCTGTCGAGCACATGATGGCATGTGGACCATCAACATCACCTTATATCATTTCCT
Source organism: Pinus taeda (assembly GCA_000404065.3). Taxonomy (NCBI): domain Eukaryota; kingdom Viridiplantae; phylum Streptophyta; class Pinopsida; order Pinales; family Pinaceae; genus Pinus; species Pinus taeda. Next base: position 214,738 of record APFE030539141.1, on the reverse strand, counting down.
ATGCAATCAATTTGTGGGTTTTTTTAACATATAGAAGCCCCATGGTGTTTGAAAAGGAGCGAACCCTGATCTAATTCATGTATGTAGGGTTCCAAGCCCTTTTTTCTCCTATCTAATTATTGTATATCTACAGATTAGTTCCAAGTTTCAGCTCGAATTTTGTGTCGTGACAGGATGTCCACCATTTTTTCTACCATGCAACAGAGTGATGGTTCATATACAATCACCCCCAAACTCTTCTCTCCTATCAGTGATTTGCAAATTTTTCATGGAATTTTTTGTTCCTGTTTGGCTTATGTTTCCTTGCTCAACATAAGCTCAATAGAGAATCATTGTTAGTTGACTTCAGTGGAAAATATTTGTTGAATACGGTGCCATTTCAGAAGTACAACACAATTCAATTAGTCGAGTCTTTATGCTTGGTTATCACAACACATGCGGATTTGTCGAATGGAGTATCCACTTGAGGCCACCAGAGAAGAGCGTAAAGGTTGTCATCTTCGAGGTAAATTCAACAGTCAACCAAATGGCGGAAGACAATTTAATATTTTCACATGGAAAGAAGTCACTGGAATGATTGGTGATCTGAGAGCCTCTACAATGAAAAAAATGCAGGAAGAAGTTGTTCTCTTTGTGAGGAATGGTGATTGAGGAATTAAATGCTTACTGTTGCCAGCTATTTTTGTTGTTTTGGGAACGAAAAGAGGAGGATCGTGGAAATGGGATGCGATATGTTGCAACTTGTTAGATTGTTGTTGTTTGACTAAACCTAGCAGCTGCTCATTCTAGGGGTAAAATAGATTCTCTTGTGACTCTAGGAGATTCTAACACGAAGTAGGAAGTTGATGTAGATTGATGCCTAGTTTGAGGTTGAAGGGGGTTAGACAAGAGGAATTCACTATTCAATAAATGGTTAGTGGCATTTTTCATAGGGTGAAGCAACATTATATCAGAACCATATCTTCATTATGATAAAATTTATTCTTGATCATTGAGGCTCACAACTCTAAAAGTTGTGCTCATGATTTTATTTTGGTATGATCTGGATCGCAGTTTCCATGTTGAGATCGGGTTCTATAAATATGCTATCAAAATTTAATTTTGGGCTTAATTCATGCTGGGAGAATTTTTTTCACCATTTCTTTTTTTTGGGAATGTTTTATGGGATATTAATTCCCAAAATTTTTATTAAGGTTTTAAGGATTATTCTTTAAAAAATCATGATCATATGTCTATGCATTGTATTTGGTGAGCGATTATGAAACACTTTTTGGCTAGTCATGAAAAACTAGGAGGATTTTCCCTCTTTGTGTGGTGATTGGAAGTATAAACCTATTATTTTTATCACCATCAGTCTTGTTTTGTTGTTTTTTTTTCTTTTGTAGTTGGTGGAAATAAATTTTCCAACTTGGTATTTATCAATATGGGTAAAACATTGGAGGAGCTCTATGAGAAGAAGGTAGTGGATGAAATTCGTAAAGAGGTTCTTCAGTTACAATCAGTGGTAACTGATTTACAAGCAGAGAACGCAACACTTAAAAATAATTTGCAGACTTCCATAGTTGAGAAAATCCAAAAGGTTGAAAATCTAGAATCAACCATGGTAAAATATCTCCAAATTCTTGCAGATGAATTCCAAGAGAAGATGAACCTCCTTGATGACTTGTAGGAGGAAGTTGAGTATTTTTTTGACTCAAATTTGAAGAAGCAACTAGAAGAGAAAAACAATCAACATGTTATGGCGATTGATTTCTTAAAAGAAACAAAGTTGGAGTAATATCAAATTTTTCAACAAGATCATGATGCATTGTCACAACAACTAATTGAGAAGGATGAGGTCATTCAAAATATACAAGATTCGACGCAACAACCTGAATTGGAAGTTAGTTGTCTTTAGAAATCTAAGATGGTGACGGTTGATGTCGAGGTGTCAAGCTTTCCTTCTTCCACACTTGATGATGTTGATTGCTATATGGTTGATGCAGATGATATGAATAATCACATGCTATTGTTGTACCCAGTTTTGAAAAGCATACTACTAGTATTGGATATACTAGTGCAGGACTTGGGAAGAATAGAAAGGGAATTGTTTCTCCTATTAAACTTGTAGTGAACACATCAAAAGTAACTCTTGGATACAATCTTGCTACTACCTCATCACCTACGTCCAACTGTGTGGTGCTTCCAGATAAAAGTGTTGTGGCACCCAACTTTGACTCTAAGAAAACAAAGGTCGTGGCGTCTCCACATCCTCATCAAAGGAAATCATCCAAGCCCCAACATTAATGGTCAATTAGGAGTCCAACATTCAGATCATTACATAAGAGATGTGAAATAATGAATCATGGACCAGTGCCAACCATTAAGATCAATTGTGGATGGATGGATCGATGGTCATGGTGTCATTTCAATCAACGATTGAGGAATTCATATCGCTAGTTCATTATTTACGGTCATTATTCCCTTAGTTGTGTTTTAGTGGGGGGGGAGGGGGAATTAGATGGTGATAGATATTTTTTCCGTTTCTTTGTAGATAGCTTTCATTTTTTGTGTTTGATCAGTGTGATGGTGACAATGTTCAAACAACTTCATGAGTGTTGTTGTACGCCATTTTCTATACCTACAGGCCTGATTTCTTGTTTGTTGTTTGATGGTGTTTCTTTTGTTTGAAGCCTTTGTCCTAGTTCTTTACTGGCACCTAGTTTATTTGAAACTTTTGTTTGGAGAAGCTCATAGTGTTTTCCACCCTTGTGCCTTTGCAACAATCCTACTTCAGGGATCGAGTGACCTCATTGAGGTTTCATGACTCTCATCTTCAAAGTTTTGGTAGTTCATCATTTTGTACTTCTTCTTTGGAGCAGGCTTATTTTATTTACATTCAATGGATCATTATGGTTCTACAATGTCAAATCCATTATAATTTGAGCATTGACATATTTCTCTCTTTTGTAGGGGAGTTTTTTCCTACATGTATTTCTCTCTTTCTCCACTTACAACAGTTTGTACATGGGTACCTAAGCAAGTGTTTTTCTAGGACCCATTGTTTTCTTCTTTCTTCTTTAGTTACTTCCTATATTTCGCTTAAGGGGATGTATTGGAGTTTGTATTTTCCAATTCTTCATTTCCCTATGAGTTAAGTATGGCGAGTCATAAGCTCACATAAGGATTTGCACGTACCCAATTGTCATAGTTATCCTTATCCGACACTGAGCTTCCTCCATTGCTATATAATGGAGGATTTCTATGTACTTTGATATAAGCTTGTGAGTAATTCAATACTCTTTCATTCCATTCCTGCCTGGTTTTAGTTTGTTAAGAAACCAACTCACAAAATATATAATAAATCGATCAACAACTTCAAAATCAGCCTCTTCAAGGGGGAAACCTCCATTACATTACACAAATGAACAATTCTTTGGTGATACAAATGAAAATACCTCCTTTATATATAAAGGAGTCTAAGGGGTCCCAATAAAATCAGAGCTTACATAACAATTATATTGTAGGGGCACAACAATAACAATAGTGGGCTTCCATGGCCTAGGCATAATAATAACAACATGGGGACTATATGGGCACAATAATACAATAAGGGGGTTGCACTAATAACAATAAGGGGTTACACTAGTAGTATAGGGAGCTAAGATGCCCCTCTCCTTCAAAAAGTGTTTTCCTCAATGCTTGAGTAGTTATGGATGCTTTTGTATAAAATTTTCATCCTCCCATTTGGAATCTTCAGCAGGTAAGTTCTTCCACTTGATGAGATACTCTAAAATTTATTGATATTGTAACTGTCAATTTCTTGTTTTTGTGACTGCTTCCAGCTCCAATATGATTTTTCCTTCCTCGTCAACTTATGAAAATATTGTTTGAACTAGGATCTTCTCACCTATAACCTTCTTTAAGAATGAAACATGGAAAATTGGCTACACTTGGGAAGATGTAGGAATCTCAAATTTGTATTCCATAGTACCAATATTTTGTAACACCTTGTACATACCATAATGCTTTGATTATAATTTTTTATCCTTCTTAGCTTGCTTTTGGGACATTTTTTTGTCTGGTTGTAGTCGTAGAAATACCCAATCACCTACATCGAAACTTCTTTCACTGCGATGTTGATTTGCCTATTGTTTCATTCTATTCTGTGCCAAAGTGAGGTTATCCTTTAAGAGTTTGAGAACTTGTCATTGATGCTCGATGTTATCTTCCACTGCTTGAACCTTAGAATTTTCTTTAAAGATGATGTGATGGACAGTGGATGATATCCATAAAGTTCCATAAATGGGGTCATTTTTGCTGCAGTATGGAAGGAAGTAAAATACCACCATTCACCTAGAGGAAACCACCATTGTGTCTGTTTATCAGATACAAAGAAACAAAGATATCCTTCCAAACATTTGTTCACTATCTTAACTTTCCCATTAGATCTAGGATGATAAGATGAACTATGAGCTAATTGAGTACCAAAATATTCCACCTCTTGTACTCCAAAGAAACATTTGGATATTTTTACATATATTTTTTTCTTCTCAAATAGTTTGAGCACCTTGTCAACATGTTCAACATGATCCTTCCAAGACTTGTTGTAGATTACTATTGTTAGGATATTCCGACACATAGGAAATAGTTAAGTTCAACTTGGTCTAGTATAGAGTTAGGTAAAGTGTGTTTCTTTACCGTTGTACATTTTGTAACTTACAATCCGACGGTCAC
>APFE030539141.1:162475-201149 GCA_000404065.3 Pinus taeda | reverse complement strand
TATATATATTTATTTTTTTATTTTTTTTCATTAGAGAGAACTTGTACGAAGTGCCACATGTCACTGTTTTGACCTTAGGAGCTAAAAATGATAGACATAATAGTACAATTCGTTCTCTTTCCATAAATTCTTATGAAATTTCAATCTGATTCTCAGAGAGAAAGTTATGACGATTTTCTGAAGGTTGCTTGCTTGGGATGTAATTCGGTAGCCTACAAAAACCCTAAATGTCTTGGGACATATCTCTGAAAATGTAGCGAAACAAGATCTGAAATTTGGGCCAGAGCTTCATCAAGAGTTTGGCTCAATTGGGTTTTAACTTCAGAGTCTTATCCTTTGTAGAAACAAAATTATAGTGAAATTCCATGATGACCTGTTTGAGATGGAATGTTGTAGCTTGCAAAAACCCTAACTTCCTAAGATCATATCTCCGAAAATATATCAAGGCAAGATCTAAAATTCAAAGCCAAGGTTTAGAACGATTTCCACTCAAATGGGTGTTTTTTTAGTTTCTAAAACTTCATATAGAAAAAATTATAGTGAAAATTCCCTGATGACCTACTTGGAGTAGGGAAACCCTAGAATCCAAGGCTCTAATACCAAACGTTAAGAAACCAACTCACGGAAAGATAGAAAAGATAGATCAACGAGTTCAAAATTAGCCTCTTAGAGGCGGAAACCTCCTTCACGTTACACAAATGAACAATTCTTGGGTGATACAAATGACAAGACCTCCTTTCTATATATAGGAGTCTAAGGGGTCCCAATACAATTAGAGCCTGCATAACAATAATATTGTAGGGGCACACCAATAACAATAGTGCGCTTTTGAGGCATAATAATAATAACATGTGGACTATATGGGGACAATAATACAATAAGGGGGTTGTATTAATAACAATAAGGGGTTACACTAGTAGTATAGGGTACTAACACAGTTATCAAGTCAAGTTGGATAATAGAAATGACATAGAGCAATGCTTCCACATCCTCATCTATTCTTGAGAATGCATCAAAAACAACATTTTTCTTCCCTTTTTTGTAGATGATTTCAAAGTCATAAACTAACATCTTAGTGGCCCATTTTTACTTCTCTTCTGAAAATAATGTTTGTTCCAAAAAGTATTTAAGACTATCATGATCTATTTTTACCTTGAAGTGTCTTCCTATTAGGCAAGGGTGTCATTGCTTCAAAGAATGTAGTATTTCCAACATTTCCTTCTGATAAATAGGTTTGTGTAAATACTTTCACTTGATTAGACAACTTTAAAAAGAAATGGGTCTTCCTTCTTGGATTAAAACAACGCCAATTCCATTTTTGGAGGCATCACATTCCACCATAAAGGCTTTTGTGAAGTTTGGAGTAGCTAAAACTAGAGCTTGGCACATTGCCTCTTAAATATGTTCAAAGGACTTACTTTGTTATGGAGTCCAAAAACATATATATGTTTTTTAGTAATGTTGTTATAGGTGCTTCTATTTTCCCATGATTATTAACAAACTTAAGATAATACCCTAGCAACTCCAGAAATCCTCGAAGATGGTTTTAGGGTTGTAGGGTTTTTCCATTCCTTGATGCCCTTAACATTGTTAGGATCTACCTGAATACCCTTATGAGATACAATATGACCCAAATATTCCAGCTCCTTTACTCCAAAGAAACATTTGGAGGTTTTTGCATACAATTTTTCTTCTCCAATAGTTTCAACACCTTTTCAACATGTTGAATATGATCCATCCAAGAATTGTTGTAGATTAGTATATCATCAAAAGATACTAAGACAAATTTTCTAAGGAAGGGTCTAAAAATGGAATTCATCAAACCTTGACATGTGGAAGGTGCATTAGTAAGACCAAAAGGCATGACCAAAAACTTATAATGACCTTCATGAGTTTTGAATGATGGTTTTAGAATGTTTTCAATCTTCATTATAATTTGATAATTTCCTAAATGAAGATCCAACATGGTGAAGTAAATTTCTCCATGTAATTAATCCAACAATTAATCAATAAAAAAAATGGGAAATTTATCTTTAATAATGATCTTGTTGAGCTCCCTATAATCCAAACACATATGCCATGATCTATCCCTTTTATGTACCAATACTACTAGAGCAGAGAAATAACATTGGCAAGGTTGAATTATATCTACCTCTAACATTTCTGCAACCATACGTTCAATTTCACTCTTTTGGGCATAGGGATGTCTGTAAGGTTTGATGTTTGGAGGAAGGATTTCTGGAATCAAGTGAATAGCATGATCATGATCACGAATAGGTGGGAGGCCTTTGGGAGTCTCAAATACCTTGGAATGATTATCCAATCTCCTTTAGAGATCTAGAGAAACAAATGATTTTGATGTTTGAAAATCTAGTGAGCGTAATTGTGCAATTTTTCCTCGTTGTTCTTTCTTAAAAAGCTTTGTCATACCATTAGAGATGATTATCTTCTATAGTTTCCCTATGACTCCCCTTAATTCAATTTCATTTCCTTCCGAGGTAGATTTCAAGAAATGTTCTTCAAAATTAAAAGCTATTGTCCCCAAAGATTGTAACCATTGGAATCATAGTATAACATCAACAACACCCATTGGAATTTAAAAAAATGGAATATTCAATAGATATTCCAAGATGGTTGGATGTGTATTATGGAACTTACCTAAGCAATTTATAGTTCCTCCATTTGCAACCATCACTTGACACTCTGGTGTTGGATATAGAAATCAATTCAATTCCTTGGCTATCTTATAATAAATAAAATTATGGGTACTATTGAAATCGATGAACACTATCACTTTTTTTTCTTATATATCCTTGTATCTTGAGAGTTTTAGGAGTGATAGTTCCTGCCAATGCATTAGAAGATATGGTCATGTTAATTTATTATTTCTTTGGGGTTGGTTTCTAGTGTATATCCTCTTCTTTTCATGTTTATTGTTCCTTTTCTTCCTCCTCTTCACAAACTATGTAAAATAATTTCTTCTTAGAGCACTTATGAACCTTAGTGTATTTTCTCTATCACAACTATAACAAAGCCCTTTTGCTCATTTTTCCTTAATTTGTTGTGGAGTCAACCTTGTAGTTTGTGGGAGGCTAGGAGCAAGAACACTTCCATCTTTATATTTGTGAGTGGTAGACTTCCTTGCTGCCATAATTTTGCTTCAACTTTTCTTTCCAGCTTGAATGACTTCTCTAATGAGTTAGGTTCCCAAAGGGATCCTAATATTGGATGTTATCCATTGACGTCCCTACGAAAACATCAATATTACGCTCCTTTGGAATATCATTTACCTTGATATTCAATCTTTGGAAGTCCTCAATGTGCTTCACCATTGAATCCTTTTATTTTAGATTCATTAATTGGCTAAAGAAGGTATTTTTCTTTGTATCGTCATAATGTGCTATTGATTCCTCTGTAAAACTTTTCCAAGTGACAATTTATTTATCAGAACAAAGTCATCAATACCACACAAACTAATTTTATTCTAGATATAAAGATGTAATTAGTACCTTTTATGTGTGCGACACATCATGTAGATCAAATAATTGCTCAATCTGTAATATCCATGTTATCGAATCCTTGCTATCAAACTTCCTCACATCGATATTTGGAATATGGTTGATGTTCATCCATGGGTTAGATTCTCTAAAAACATGATTCACATTCCTTTTGTTCTCATCAAGAGTTTCATGGACTACGTTGTTGCCATTAGGGGAATTTTGAGGTCTAAAATGGGCCTCCTAAGAAAAATGTACAACCAAAATAAAATTTATAAGAACGAATAGGATTGAAGATGTTGATGTCAACCATGGAGGATGATTCACCATTTTTGGAGTAAAAAAGTAAAATATTAAAAAATTGTAGGTTTTAACCCCATACAGAAATTCTTGCATACAAATTTTAAAACACAGAAAATAAACAATGCGAAAGCATAACAGATAAAACACATATACACAGAGATTTTACCCTGGATCCCAAAACCGAGACTACTAGCTTGATTTTTCATTATGTTCCTTTCAATGTTACAATACATATTTATACATGTCGAAGCATCCAATACCATGGACCGAAAACCATCATGTCCAAAACCATGGACCAAAAACCATTGCGTCCAAAACCATGTGTGAAAACCATGCACAAAACCATAGGTAGGTCTACCCAACCTAACATAGGGTCCAAATTTTTTTTCCTTCGGGTGCTGGCCTGCACCTTGTAGATGGGGGCTACCTGCGCCCCTCAAACCCCTTGTGAGTCCCACACTGTGCAATTGGTGCAACAAAGAGGGGGCTCTGCCCCCCTCTAACCACCCCGTAAACTACATAGGCTAGTCGTGGAAAGAATATAACACAACTCAACATTATCCCACTTGTTGTTTTCTTTCCACAAGGGGCCATATGAGAGCTTAGTCATTTATCTAGCCCTAAAATGCCCATTGTTCTCTACACCAAAGGAAATTCTCAGAGCTCATAGATTTTTTTAATGCATCTGCAGTATTCTTCAAAGTGTCCACCTTTACCAGCAACAACTTTTTGTCTTCTATCATATCCCTCAAAAAGTGATACTAAACATAAATGTGCTTTGTCTTTGAATGATAAGCAGGGTTCTTTGTGAAGAAAATTGCACTTTGGTTGTTACAGTTTATCCTTATAGCTCCCTGCACTAATCCCATACTTGAACACAATCTCTACAACCAAACTGCTTCCTTGCTTGCATGAGTGGCTTCCATGTATTCGGCCTCTGTAGTTGATAATGCCACTACAAATTGTTTCTTACTCATATAGCTAACTGCACCTACAAATAGCTGAAACACATACCCAATTCTGTCTTCCTCTTCCTCTTCTTGTGTCTTGGGACATTGTTCAACAGATAAATATACACCTACAGGAATAGGAACCTTCATTGGTTTACTATCCTACATATTAAGCCTCTACAATGTTGTCTCGACATACTTCCTCTGGTTTAACCAGAGCTTCCTCTTTGCTCGATGCCTTTTAATTTCCATGCCCAAAATATAGTTTGCAGCACCAAGATCTTTCATGTCAAACTTGGAGGACAATTGGGTCTTCAAATCCTGGATAATTTCTTTGTCATTTCCAACTTGCAACATATCATCCACATACAAGACTAGATAAATAACACGGTCACCAATTAATTTAAAATATACATAGTGATTTGCTTTGCTTCTGGTGAAGCCAAGTCCCCGTATAAATGTATCAAATTTCTAATACCACACCCTTGGTGACTATTTAAACCCATACAGAGACTTCTTTAACTTGCATACTAGATCTTTCTTACCCTTCACCACAAAGCCTTCAGGTTGCTTCATGTAGATATCCTCTTCGAGATCCCTATAAAGAAATGTTGTCTTCACATCCATCTGTTCTACCTGAAAATCAAAAGCAACAACAATAGATAAAAGTAATCTAATAAAAGCTACCTTGGCAACAAGAGAAAAAATATCACCAAAATCAATTCCCAACACATGGGAATACCTTTTTCTACTGATTGAGCTTTGTATTTCTCCACCTTTCCTTATGCATTTGTCTTCTTCTTGAACACCCATTTGCTGCCAATGGGTTTCCTTCCAGTTGGCAACTCCACCAGATCACATGCATCATTTTTGTGCAAAGATGCCATTTCATCAACCATGACCTCTTTCAAGAGTTTTCCATCCTCTGAATCTACTGCTTCCTTCATAGTTCTGGGATCATTGTCAATAATAGATAAAGAAAAATTTCAAAAGAAATTAGATGGACTATACCTTTCCGGTTGCCTTCTTTCTCGAACTGATCTTCTCACACCTAGAGTTTGTGGCTATTCATCTTCTGATTCATCTTCTACTGTAGAGTCTGATTCTTCCTCCCTTAGCTCAAACTTTATCTTCTCAGGTTCCTTTGGTTGGACTTCATGTTTAATAACATATTTAACCTCTCTAAATACCACATCTCAGTTGTACACAACCTTCCTTGTTACTAGGTTCCAAAGCTTATAAGACTTTAAACCATCCTTATACCCAATAAAGATGCACTTTTAATATTTACTATCCAATTTTGTTCTTTTCTCCTTTGGAACATGTACATACGCATCACATCCAAATACCCTCAGATGTGAAAGAGAGGGTTTCTTACCAGTCCATACCTCTTGTGGAGTCTTATCCTCCAAAACTGAAGAAGGTGACCTATTGACTAGGTAACATGCAGTCTCCACTTCCTCTACCCATAATTCCTATCCTAGCCTGGCACGACTGAGCATGCTTCTTTCCCTTTCCAACAATGTCTCGTTCATTCTTTCTGCAACTCAATTTTGCTTATGTGTATATGGAGTAGTTTTATGTCATGCTATACCACACTTTTTACAAAATTATTCAAATTCCTTACTGCAAAACTTTCCAATGTTATCTGTCCTCAACACCTTTATCTTCTTCTCTGTCTGGTTTTCCACCAGAGCCTTAAATTCTTTAAACCTGTCAAAGACATCAGATTTCTTCTTGAGGAAATATATCCATGTATTCCTTGAGAAGTCATCTATAAATGATACACAGTACATAGACTTATCTAGCGATGGAACCTTCACGGGTCCAAACACATCACTGTGCACAAGCTCTAATATCTGTTTTTCCCTCTTACCATCGGAGGGGAAACTCACCCAATTCTACTTCGCATATACACAATTTTCACATAAATCAAAATCCATAGAGCTATTAGTCATACCTTCTACCATACGTTTACCATGAAGTATTCCAAGGCTCGTCTCTCCAATATGTCCAAGCCTTTGACGTCATAGCATGGTCTTCTCTCCAGAGACCACTAGATCTTTTGCTCCACTTTCAGGAACCATAGAACTATTGCATCAACCATCAATAACAGTGTTACCTTGCAGCTTGTACAAAGTTTCAATCTGAACTCCCTGCATCAATACCAGTGCTCCCCAAACCATCTTGCAGGTATCTTTCTCGAACACTGTTTTTACACCTGCATCATCTAGCTTGCTTACAGAAATTAGATTTCTGGCCAATGCAAGGAATATGCAAAACACCCGGAAGTGTTCTAACCCTTCCACCTTTTAACTTCAACCTTACTTTTCCGTGACCAACAATTCTAGCCTTTCTATCATCCCCTAAGAAGACATCACCACCATCATATTTCTCATACTCACAGAACCACTCTCTATAGGGAGTGAAGTGAAAGGATGCACCTGAGTCAATCAACCATGCGTCATGATCTATATGTTTACTTGGAGAAGCCAAGTACACATCCCCACCTTCGTCTAAGGTGGTTTTCACCTCTGCAGAAGGAGCATCATCAGATCCCTTTCCTTTGTCAGGAGCTTTAGATTTACAGTCCCTTTTATAGTGCCCTTCCTTTCCGCATTTCCAACAAACCGCCTTTACAGGTTTTCCTAGAGATTTGCATCTCCCTTTAGATTTAGATCTCCCATTTGATGACTTATTTTTGTTTCTGTTCTGGGACCGTCCTCATACAGACAAGGCATCACCATTCTGGCTCTCCATATTTTTTCCATCTCATCTCCTCATCAGCAAGGATGAGACTATTTCATCAAACTGCAAGGCAGTTGTATTGCTACCTATTGCAATAACTAGACTATCCCATGAATCTGGTAGAGAACACAACAAACTGATGCACTTATCTTCATATCAAATTTTAATATCAACAAATAATAGCTAACTATCACAATATTAAATGCGTTCAAATACTTTGTCACAGAGTCTCCATCTTTCATCCTCAGTTTATACAAATTTTTCCGTAGGAACAGTTTATTCACCAGAGACTTATATTGGTACAAAGTCCCTAACTTGTCCCACAAAGCCTTTGTGTAGCTTCCCATGATACATTAAGCAATACTGAATCTAAGACACACAATCGTATTGTGCTCTTTGCCTTCTGATCCAACTTCTTCCATTCTTCATTGAACAGTCCCATTGGTTTAGTACTTAGATCTATCACGATCCACTGATCTTTATCCACCAACAAATCCTCCATCTTGAGTTTCCATAATTCAAAATTCTGACCATTAAATTTCTCGATCTCTATCTTTATATTGCTCGCCATCTTCCTTCACCACCAAAATTGATCCCATAGATCTCCCATTGAATAGGGTCTACCACAGGCCTAAGCGAAACCCCTTAGCAACAAAGGTGTCCCCTTGAAGCCCAAACAACTCTTATACCAAATGTAGGTTTTAACCCCATATAGAAATTACCTCCATACGAATTCTAAAACATAGAAAATAAATAATGCGAGAGCATAATACATAGAACACAAATACACAGAGATGTTCCCATGGATTCCAAAACCTGGACTACTAGCTTGATTTTTCATTATGTTCCTTTCAATGTTACAATATATATTATACATGCCAAAGCATCTAATACCATGGACCGAAAACCATCACGTCCAAAACCATGGACTGGAAACCATTGCGTCCAAAACCATGTGCAAAAATCATGCACAAAACCATAGGTAGGTCCCCCCAACCTAATATAGGGTCCAAAATTCCCCCCCGAACGCTACCCCATACCATGTAGAAGGGGGCTACCCGCCCCCCCTCAAACACCCCTGTGACTGCCCCCCCCTCCCCCATTGTTTAATTAGCGCAACAAAAGGGGACTCCGCCACCCCCTAACCCCCCCGTAAACTATGTAGGCTAGTCATGGAAATAATATAACAAAGCCCAACAAAAATAATAAAACAATGAAACTACTTTTTCAACTCGAATTTTCAACTTATATCCGTAAGTTTTTACTCAAATTTTGAGCGGGAGTACTTGTTGGATGAAAAATGTAATTCCTCATCTAAGGAGTACCCATGTTGCATACTTTTGATGGACCTTTTTACACAAAAAGTGAGAAATACATGAAAAAACGTGATTGCAATCATGTTTTTCATGCATTTTTCATGTAGTAGGGTCCATTGAAAGTATTCAACATGGGTACTCCTTGGATGAGGAATCAAATTTTGCATCCAATGAGAGTTTCCTCTTGAAATTTGAGTAAACCCATAGGGAGATAAGTTGAAAATACGAGTTGAAAAATAATTTTTTCGTTTTTTTTCCCTCTAAAATTTGATGATATAATCTAATCTTATTTTATTATACTATAATTTCCTTAGGATGCCCATTTTAGACCTCGAAATTCCCCTAATGAAAGCTTTCCCTGAAACAACTTTGTCAAACCTTCCATGTCTGCTTTTAAACCTTCCATGTCCCTTTTCATTTTTTCTTCTAAACCATCCATATTAACATTCATCACTCCCAATTCCTTTTTGGTTTCTCTTTGTGATAGTGAAATTTGTTGCACTTCGTCCTATAACTTTGATATATCATATTGCATTTCTTCTTCTTCTTCATGTTTCATAGTAGATCTTTCTCGTTGCTTACTGGGTGTATCCATTTTTTTGTTCCAAGGAATATTGGAGCTAAATAATGATATATATGCTTCACTATGCACATTGAATCACTCAAACTATTTTTTTCAAACATAACATTATGCAAATTTTAAAAAAATGCACCATTTTTTTCTTGTTTTTTGGAGCTTGATCATGAAACTATTATATCTCTATAATTTCAACTCTCTAAGGTCTATAGTTTCATTTTTTTGGTATCCCTATGAGTGTTCTTTCCAACACCACAAGTCAGACTGAGATTGGATTCTTCAAGACAAATTTATACCCAAACACCAACAATGACCTCATTATGATCTGGTTCAATAGAGTGAACTTGTACATAATTACACGTGTCACGGTTTCAACCTTTGGCCCTAAAAATGAGTCACGACAAACGGAATTCCATGAATTTCAGTCATTTCTTACAAAATTTCAATCTGATTCTTATAGAGAAAGTTATGACGATTTTCCCTAGGTCACTTGTTTAAGAATAAATTCTGAAGCATGTAAAACCCCTAACTTCTTCGGACCATATCTCAGAAAATATAGCAAAACAAGATCTAAAACTTTTACAAGTTAATCAAGATTTATTTTCGAAGTGGTCGAAATTTTTTCTTATAAAAACTCATAGAAAAAACATTATAGAGAAAATTCCAAGGTAACCCGTTTGAAGCAGTGAAACCCTATAATCCAAGCTTTGATACCAAATGTTATGCAACTATATCACAAAACAAAAGAAAAGATAGATCAATGACTTGAAAATTAGCCTCTTTGAGGGGAAACCTTCTTCACATAACATAAATTAACAATTCTTAGATGATACAAATGACAAGACCTCCTTGATATATATAGGAGTCTAAGGGATCACAATATAATCAAAGCCTACGTAACGATAATAATGTAAGGGAAAAAAAATAACAATGGTGAGCTTCCATGAGGAAAAATAATAACAATATGGGGTTACATAGGTACAAAAATAATAAGAAAAAGACTAGACTAGTATTATATTAACCTAACAATACATATCATTCGACTTTCATTAACTCGTCACTTTCACACACAATGCTTAACCCACCTCTAGTTGACCATGGCCATACATAAACTCACACCTTCCACACCTTCCACATTGACTAGCCTTCTATTCCATTATCTATTTTTTCCACATTAACAATTTAAACAAAAGGTGAGCTAGGAAAGGGACGATTAAATGACTAGTTAATGTTTTGCATCAGAAACAAGACGTTGTTTTTCAACGAGACTATGTGCATGATTTCCACAACTTTAGTCATGCATTGGATATAGCAAGTACACTATATAATAAACCTCACATATCATCTATTCCCAGATATAAAGCATGTCGTAACCAACCATAGGATATAACATATGCTAGTTTTTTTGTAATTAAATCATCTCTCGGATCTTTAATTGCCAAGTTATGATATCAACGAAACTTAGGCTGCAAAAGAGTTTACGTTATGACCAAATAACGTTAAAAGAGGGTGAACAAATCGACATTAATAATGTGTCATTTTGCAACGAAAAGTGAGCCCATTAGAAGATAATACAAAACCAAATATATTACATTATGAAAAAATGTTTCGAGGTGGAACTTTATAACTAAGAAGGCACATCGCATAAGTCGTTTCAAAATTTAAACATACTTTTAACTTGGAATTTTGTTTATGAAAAGCCGAACATTATCAAAGACCGAACTTACTTAGAACAAGTTTTCACCTATTGAATGTTTTGGTATTTGAATGAACAAGACAAGTTTGACTCATTGAATGTTTTGGTGTTTAAATGAACAAGACACAAACCTTATTTTTACACCATGTTTCACCATGGAAGTTGACGTGGCATCCATGCCTTCAACATCTTTCGCCACGTCAGTCGAGCCAGAATGGGTTTTAGTCAAATCAAACCATAAATGAATGCAATGAGCACCAACCTTCATGCCTTGCCATTCCAGATACCAATTTTTGCATGTGATATATTGTAAATAAGTTGGATCAAGGGAGACTTACGTTGACACCAACCAATGTAGTAAACAAATTAAGATAACAAAAAATAAAATCTGCGAACTCCAAGCTAGCCAAAACAAATCTGGTGACCAAATTGTGTTGGCACACATGCAACGTTTCCATTACCTTTGTTTCCCATCCATGCCACATATTTTACCCATGTAAGGCACTAAGTAGGCTCCCTATGAAGTAACTTAACACACCATAGAAGGTTGCGTGCAGCAATTATTTACCCATGTCAGGCACTAAGTAGGCTCCCTATGAAGTAACTTAACACACCATACAAGGTTGCGTGCAACAATTGTTAGTCAATGTTGATATGTGTATATTTAAATGGCAGATTCAGCTCAACGACAAAATATCACGATATCCATTTAAATCGAGATGTGAGTAAATTGGTGTTTGTTACACGTAACTTTTCTTCTCTCGAGAAACCAAAATTCAGTTTGAATATTTCATTTGTGCCACACCCTCTTCCATGTAATCAAAACCTATGATCTTCCATCCACAACTACAACTCTTATCACTTGCATGGCCTGCATGATAAAGTTACTTGGCTCATACGCTCGTTGTTTACATAAATTTTAGGATTTACCATATCGACAAATGCATTGAACCGTAGTCTTACGGGTTGTGCGGTCCCAAAAAACTATGATATGAAATCAATCTCGCCTGAAATCACAATTTCATGAACCAAAACCCTTTAGTTGCTTCCAATTAAGTTGTTTTAGGATCTATTTCATATAAGAAATTACTTCAATTAGATTATTTTCAGTAGTCCAGGTCAGAATATAGAAGTCCTGGCTCACTGTTGCAGTAGGAGAATCCATGCATCTATTCCAAGATCGCAATTGTTCCATCATGCTAACAAAACATGTAATATTTTTGACCATGTAGGAAGCTTGTATTATTCCATAGATCAAGGACATAATCACAACAAAAAGAATGAGATCCAGAGCATATTTTGAAATGTTACGAGTAAAGGAATACATTACACTAGACGAAGTGTCAGCTACAAAAATGCCATCAAAATTTCCATTTTACCAAATTTTCCCAGTTAATGGAACTTCCACATCATTAGTTCAACCTGGAGATCTGATCTTTTCCTTCGTTTCTCTTTTGAACCAACTTATCTTCAAATATCAACTTCAAATTTGATTAAAGGGAATATTTCATATTTCAATGTAGAAAATTGTTACGTGCATCCATATTTCATAAAATTGAGACAACATTTGAAGATTATAAAAGGCAGAGATTTATTTTGTGAATGGGGGGCATCTAAATGTTGCGATACATAGGGTAAATAGAGGAAAGATGGTGATTTAATTCTAGTAACTGTGGAACCATATATTATTTTTGGGTTATTGTAAGTGTTGATTTTTTAAAAATGATTTGGACAGATCAAGACTTAATCACTTATGATATTTAAAATCCATAATTGTTGATCAATCTTATATGATATTTTTTCAACGGTGTCTTGGGAAATTCTACCAATTTAATTATGTTACTTTCTTACTGTGATCTGGAAATAAAAATTAATTCATTTACAATCTTTCCTTACAGTATTGATTTTGTTTTAAATATATTTGATCGTATTAATCTTTTAGGACTATTGTCTTAAAATATTATTTCATCTATGCATTACTCGTATCTGAATTCTTATAACATCTTTTGGGAATTCAGGTTATTCGAGTGTGTGGTTGATATACAAATGGGATTAATACTTTCACTGTAATAATTTATATGTTTTATATACTCTTTTATTTCTTACTTGCTAAATGATTTCAAGTTTTTAAGTGTTAGAAAAATTCATTTTTCAAAAGGAATTATTATGGTCATTTAGTTTTCTTTGGCGAGGATAGTATTAGATAATCATATACATCTAGATTTGCATTCTTGATGTGGCATAGGAAAAGACAAATTCAGAGTTTTCTACATTTATTTAAAAGATAAGGGAATTCTATTATTGTAATTTTTTCCCTTTTATGAAAAATTGCATCAAGAGTTAATTGCATTTAAACTATAATTTCATTTATAGCTTGAATGAGTTTTTATATGAAATACCTTGCATTATACAAATAGAATATAAAGCATTCTTTTACGTTATTTCCTACATACATTAGTTTTTGGTTATTTCTCTTTGTGTGTGTAAATTATATCATGTATAATATTGTTCATTATACATTCATAGCTAACTGCTAACTCTATTATTGTATCATATACTAGTTAGGTTGACCAGTAATTTAGGTATATTAACATTCACTCTTAGTTATGTACATATAACCTTGGGATTATATTACGATTTCCACACCCTCTTTTCTACAAAAGAAGAAGAGATTCATAATCTAACGGAGCCTCAAACCACATCGAGAGTGGCTATTTAAATGACTTAGGTTGTGTGAATAATTTTCGTCCGGACTACATCCCCTTGTTGACATATGGTCCAAGAGTCTTGTCAATAAGTGACCTAATGTGCTCAAAGGAAGCTATGTATGCATCTAGAGAACTCACAAAGCAACCTTTCATTTGATACTTCAAAGGGAGTCATCATGTAAATCACTTATGTGTACCCTAAATACAACCCTGTACATTGATGTTTGTTTCTAGAATGCATAGGCTATGTGGGAGGTCCTTTAGTCATAACATCTAGTGGTCTCTTGCAAATAAAAAGAAGTAATTTATGGATGTAGTAGGCTCATGATCTTTGTATCCGCACATGTTTAGGGGGAGCATGTTTAAATTCCATACAAATAATGGATTTTCATACTTTTTAGTAGTTCATATGGTGCATTTAGTGGTGACAACATGGCATTCTTCGAGGAGACCATCCCATCATTGTCATTGATCTAAAAGGGGGAGACAATGACTTAATGACCTGGAATTTTGTAAGAGGTTAACATCAATGCCAAAGGGGGATATTGTTTGCATTATGGGTGGTTGAATGGTTGACATTGATTTCAACCTGATTTTTTCCTTGTTTGTCAATGGTTTTGATGAATTACCATTACTTAGTGTGTTTTACAAGTGTTTTTGAGCTATGCAAAGGTGGTACAAATGTCTAGCGGGTTGGTTAAGTAGTTTGGAAAAATTATGGGAAAGGTAACTATGGTTTTCCTCAAGTTAGCATATATTTGCTTGGAAGATGACCAGCATAGTGCAATGATTGTAGCATCTTCATTGGGTGCTCATTCTATCCAGATGATGATCATCCCAGGGAGCCTGGTTATCCCTACGATGATGCCTATAGCTGAAGAAAATTAAAAAATATGGGACAAACCATCGAATTGCACAAGGAAATGCATGTGATCAAGGGGATTCAACATCGAATTGATCTTGTCAACAATACCATCAACAAGTCTATGGCTTTTTCCCTAGGTAATTGAAGGTCGGAGAGCCTCTAAATTCACAAGGTGATTAGTAAATGTGTGTATAAGAGGATTATATCTTTTGAAGGTCGTTTTCTTTGCAAATCAATCTATATTAAATCAATGTTGTTCTTCCTTTATTTGTCTTTCTGTTATGGCATAGGTTTGAAGGAGTAGATCCTAAAAGTACAAATATTTGGGAGTGTGTGTGGCATGTTTAGACCTGAGCAAATGCGCAATAGTATTATTAGAGGAAGTACGATTGATTTGTTTGAGCTCTACGCGATCTAATATTATCTAAAGGAAAGAGCACAAGTTACCATGTGTGAGACTTATTATTGTTATTTTTCAAATCAATGCCAGTGTGAAGTGTGAATTTCTGTTTTGAAACTCTTGTGTACTAAGTAGGTCTATTCACTAAGATTTGGTTGAATGTGTGATTGTTAGTATATTCATTTGTTTTATTCATCCCTTCTACAATATCCACAGAGACTAAACATAGTGTGTAGAGTAAAATATGGAGAATGCACGTGTATGTGACTAAATGACTAACATAGGCACACATATAGTGTTGATAGATGTTTGATGGTAGAGATCACTATTTTTTTCACAAGAACTATGTCACATGAGTGATGTTTACCTTGCAGATATTGTCATATGAAGTTTTGTAGAGATTAGAGTTTTTATGTTGTGTAGGTAGATCCTCATTGGTTTGAGAGTGATTGATGCTAGGGTGCAGGTGATTTTCCTCTATGACTTTGTATGCTACCCTAAAATATCAATGATTTGATCAGCCAAATTGATTTGTTGTTGTTGTAGTTAAGAAAGGCTTGTATGGACAAATATGTTGCAATGTTTGCATGTTAATGTAATTGTTGTGGGGATTTAAGAGCCACTAGTGACACAATCTTGAATCGTGACAGAGAATGAAAAACATTGCAAGACTTACAATATTGGTTAGAGATTATTTTAGTGAACATAATTCAATACTAGAGTTTGGGAAAAGGGTTAATGTTCAATATGGAAAAGGTTTTGGTTGCTTGATTCTTTAATAACTAGATTCCTATGGGTATGCTTTAAGTTAGTTGTTGCTTCTCATCAATGTGTTCATATTATGCAGATTCATTGTGATTTTGGTGTGTGACAATTGTGGAGTTTTACAAACAAATATTTGAGTATTGAGTTGCATTGCAGTGAGAAAAATGGAAGATTGGTTTTTTGAGCATGCTGTAAGCAACTAGGTACATTTTTCATAGTGCTTATGATATGATGTAATTTTGGGGTTGAGTTGAGTCAAAGAGTTGGCTACTAGAGTTGTGACCAGAGTATCATTCAAAGTAATGAAACCATTAGAGTATTGTTACTACCTTTGATGGCTAGATGAGTTGAATTAGGTAATGTCAAGTGAAGGCCTATGATGCTACTAGAATGTGATTTCTACTAGGGTTTGTAATAATTCATGGGAAGAAAGGTTTTATGATGAAAATATATTTGGTGTTATTGTAAGTAGAGGTTTGATGATTACTGTATCTTAGCTACTAATTATCTTGATGCTTGTAGAAGCAGTGTTGAGACTAGTTTTTGAGTAGAGAATATGAGTATAGTAGGGTCTATGGAAGTTTATTATTTATGAGAGAAGATGTAGTGAACAATTATATATCAGATGGATTTCTTATGTATGTAGTTATGGTTCTCCTTTACTGGATTTGGTTATTACAGAGAGATATTTTTGTGAGTTGTGCAGAGGAGATTGTATGGTCATATTTGTATTCAATGATTGAGAAAAATGTTGTATGTGGGCCCAGTTTGAAAATTGGATGAACTGTGGCATACAAGATTCAATTTGTGTTACAGGTGGATCTAATGTGAAATATTTTGAAACAAGGTCCACAAGGCGTTTGGGAGTTGGAGCCTTCAATAAGGGAGTTGTAGCTTCCTTCCTGTGGTGGCTGGAGAACTTTACTAGGGAATGGTGGCTTCCTTCCAGTGGAAGCTAGAGAAACAATAGGAGGCTAGCCTTTACCAGGTAGGATCTCATGTATTGGTAAATTCCCAAGATAATGCAAGATGAAAAATATTATTTTCTGAATATTAATACAAGAATATGAAGACAACAACATCAATGGTTTTTCCTAGTTGGGTTTTTCACCTAATATCTGGTACCTTTATGTGATGATGCTGATGATGACATGTTGATATGTTGTTCTCTTATGCTTTACTTGAATTTATTATGCTCATAGTTTACATGTGTTTCCTTCTTATTCATATATCCATTATCATTTAGTTAACATTATAAAGAAGAATGAAGACTGGGTAAAAGTTGAATTATCACGAATTACTAATTCACCCCCACCCCTTCAATATTTCTAATAATCATCCCTTTGAGTAGGTATTCCTATTACAAATATTACATGGACATAAAACTCACCAATCTCCAAGGTCCATGAACCATATAGAAAAAATATTAGAACATTGTATTTATTAGTAACAAAATTATAATTGATTTAAAACTTTACATATTGGAAACTTATTTATGAGCTTCTATTTCCTTGAACTTGAAGATCCCAAGTTCCTAGATTAGTTTCAAATCAAAAGGGGATGTTTCATTCCCATTCATAAGCTCCTATAATATTGAAGGAGAAGGTATTCGTTTTAAAAAACCTTGAAATTATTCCCATGCAACTATAAGCTATATCTAATATAGATGCAACATTTATAATACAAAGATGTATTGACCATAATTATCATATCTCTCCATTTTTTTACTTATATTATATTTCATTATACACAATCAAATTCACATGTAATCCTAGGAAGAGAAACATCTTAAGTAATATGCTTTTGGCTAGACATTGTTGAAGCAGCTAAAGGATTTAGTGAAGCTTGAACTCGTGCAAGATCGAGTGTTTTTGTAGCCATTTCTTAGCTACATAAGCTCATGTCCAAGCATTATTATTCAATTTTTTTTTTTGGGTGTAGTTAACACTCTTGTAAGGTTGTACTTGAAATTTCCTAGTTTGTGAAAATTTTGTTAGTCAATAGCTTTCTTGTCATCTTAGAGTTTTCTAGTAGAAATACATGATTGTTGTAATTTTCCTATAGATGATTTTTCGAGGAAAGAAAAATAATGGATTGAATGGGAAATAATGAAACGTTATTAGATATGGCTAAATATGAGTGTGAGAGGGAAGTACGATGTGATGAGAATGGAAGGGATTTTTTATGAATAATACACAATTTATATTTCAAAATGTTATAGGTTGCTCTTTTATGAGCTTGTACCCCCTTTTTTAATGTTTCTCTTCTATCTTTGTGTCCTTACTTTATTTGATGATCTTTCTATTACAAACATTATTTTGGAATATACACACAATGAAACAAAATAGGAAGACATGAAAGCTAGGATATGAGAACTCAACCAAGGTGTATTTTTTTTCTTTTCAATGTTTTTTCTCTTCTTGTTTTTCCCTACTTCTTCTTCTTTATCTTATTAAAAAAAAAGGGGTAATTGTTCCATTCTTTGTTTTCACCATTACCCTAGCATATTTGGCCTATAAGGGTTGTCTTAGTGTTGTGTTGCACAACAACCCCCATTTGTTAGAATCCTTTAGGTAAGAAATGGGGCCCCTTTAGAAAATAATTTGATTTAAAATACATTAAAATCTAGGAAAAAATCGAAAAAACCACTCCAAAGATCAAATCACATTTCACATTTCACAAAATCTTTTGTGTAGTAGTTAACATTACCAATTTAAGCACCATCGATTTGTGATATGTGTAGAATCCAAGTATATTCCTTTTGGGTCAAATCAGGCCAAACGTTTCACATCACAAAAAAAAAATGAAACATGTTAGAACCTTCCTTTATGTATTGTGATATCCCGATGGACCCAAAAAATGAAATAATTGAAATATTAGAATATGTTCACATTCATTGTATTGCAATTTTGCAAATTGCAGAATCACAAGATTGGAAATTAAACATACCATGTGACATTGCGAATAGTTGATCTGTGATGGAATACAAACCCACTAACATGTCATTAAAGTTATATTTCATGTATTAAGGGTGATATGTTAACATGTTTTAATAGCCTGCTTTGAAAGGATCGTTAGCATAATGTGAATTAATCTGAACCTTACACAGATATCGTTTTAGATTATGGATACTTAAGATTCCGCGGCTCAAGAAATTCAATGTGTTTTCACCATTACAAATGTATTTAAGTGTTTTAGTTTCATTAATTTGAATAAGGTTTTCATATTTGCATGTCCTTATACTCTTATTTCTCATTATTTGCAATATCACTGTCATCTTCTTTGTGGTGACAAGACTGTAACAAATACTCAATTACTCAGCTAAATGATTAAGATGAATAAGGGAAAGGGAACATAGTCCACAGTTGAAGATGTATTGGAGTTATCACCTTTGTTTTCTGATACAACTTGTATACCAAAGTGTGCTACCGGATCTTGGGAAAATATTTATAGCATATTCGAGAGGGAAATACAAAAGGAATCCATGATAGATGATATGGAATCTCCAGACACTTCTTATCCTGAAGTTGCATGCTTTGTCTTGCATAAAATAGTAGCTAGATCAAAGTTATTACCCTATCTTGATATGGTCAAATGGATTATTGAAAATGTAAATATTGAGGATAGAGAATTTGTGACCTCAAGGCAAGTGGTCATCGACTCCTTCAAATCAAAGGATATCGGAAAAATGTATCATCTACATCTATCGCACAAAGATTATGATAAAGAATTTGTTTAGTAATTTGCTACTGAAAATGAAGAACTCTCTGAAGTTATAAAACAATGGAGGGAAAATCCGAGCAAACACAAAATGGATAGAAATGGTGTGTATTCAGTAGCCTCTCTCACTACTCCTTATTTATACATTGCTACAATGCTATGTAGGTTATTTGGGTATATAGATGCTACCAAGTTTTCAGTGGAATGGATGCCTCTCATTGATGTCAATTCTAATTCTATAGTCATGGATTGGGCCACAATTTTGTGAAATAACTTAGCCCACCATATCATAGAATATAGAAGGGACCATTATGTTACTACAAGGACCATTCCTCCATTTTATATGTCTTCCTATGTCATGGATGATGTACATTTCATTTTTCCTTTTCCAATTATGGGATGAAAGTGGACTCCTCATGATCCCATGCCAATCCATGTGTATCATAAAGCTCTTTGGAAATATTGTTTCAATGAACATTTCTATCAGATTTGTCATGGGGTTATGCTCCCTATTTATCAGGCTATCTTTGATAAGAAATCCCCAAGGTTATGAGAAGAAGCCAAGGCTGATATTCAACCTGTGGCGAGATGGTTTGTAGAAGAATTGTTCACATATCTCAAATTTTTTGGAACCACTACTCCACCACATGTACTTCTGTGGTATATCACAGATAAATTGTTAGCCAGAGAAATTTCATATTAGACAGTTACCAAAGGCGTAATAAGATCCCTCAAAGAGTCTAAAAAATCTATCTAGCCCACTTTTCCACTTTGGTGTGATGTTTATTGGTTAAATGACTTCAGACATGCACAATTCGAAGCCAAACACATTCATAGTTTGAATCTAATTTAGTCTTGAGAAAGGAAATATGACCCTCTAAATGCCGTGTATGATTTTATCACGAATATCAACATTAAGGCATTTATTAATGAGGATGATCATTTTGACGATATTTTTATAGCAACTAAACAATTTTCACATGTACAGAGTTTACCCACCCCCCAGCTAAATCCGGATGAACTAACATAGTTCTAGGAATACAGGTATCAAAGGTTAATGCATGTGCCTCTGAATCTTCTTAAAATAATCCCACAAAATTCTCAGGAATAAAGATTAACTACTAATGGCTCAGAAGAGAATGAAAATAAAGCATCCAATGATACCGAATCACAAAAAGAGTCTATTATAGAGAAGTACATAGAAGAGCCTTCCAACAATAAAACTAATGAGAAAGGATTTGATAAGGATCAAATGCAGAAAGAATGGGGATAGTTTGAACAATTCATAAATGAATCATAGGCTGTTATGAGTCAAGCACAAACTTTGCTCGAAACACCAAAACATTCCAAGAAATATTAATAAAAAGCTCTTGCTACTTCTAAAGCTATCGAAGTAATTCCTACTTTTCCTTCTTCAGAAATTATTTTGAAAGAGGAGATTCTTCCTTTGGATATTTTTTATAGTCCTAAACATCGGGCAGTAATAAAGAGGAGAATTGACCATGTTGCTATTACTCTGCTAGGCGATGAACCAATGGATGTTGTCTCAAAGGATACACCTATTGATCCTTCAGAAAATATGACCAAATTATCTTAGTTTGTAGAATCTTATGCTTTTGCAACAATTGACAAAGTGAAAGAAGTAAGAAATTTGATCAAAGAAAAAGAGGAAATGATAAAATAGCTGGAAGATAAACTCATAAATGAAAAGAAGAATACAAAGGAATATATTAAGTCACATCTTGAACAAATGCAACAGGCTTTCGAAAACCTAAGACTTCAGAGCTAGGCAGAGTTAAATGATAAATATATTGAAATCGCGCAACTATGATTCACTGCAGATCAAATAAAGGATTGCCCAAAAGTGGATGAATTCCTCAAAGAAGCTTTAGAAATCAATTCATTGCTATCAAAGCAACAAGCAATCTTCTGTAACCAGTCAATAGAGATTATTCCAATGTGCCAAGAAGCTGATACATTAGTGGGTTGATCTAATGATGCTAAAACCAATTTTGAAGAAATAGATGAGAAAATCTCAAATTTGATCACATGGAAAGATAATTCAAAAGGAAAGATAACAGAATTGTCAAAAGTCAAAGAATCTCATAAGGACATTAACTTCATTGTCTGGGAAATCCAGTTAAAGTGGGCTGAGAGGGAAGTTTCAAGTGCAAGTGAAGCATCAAACAATATAATTGAAACTATTAATGATAATATTTGGCATGCAGGTTTCATCCAAAGGTGTTTGCTAAGAAATCTGCGTGAGAGTGATGATTTGCAGTTAATATGGCACAATAGTATTACATCAAAAGAACAATGAATCATAAATTTGTTGAATTTGAATTGTAATGCTTATTGGTCATATTTGGTAAAGCCACATAGTCAACTAATGGCCCTATGATGCTTAACCAATTTAATCATCCATATGACACCATCGCTAGCGGATATAGTTTATGTGGGACAGGTAAAGATAAGAATCAAGCATCCTTTAGAAGTTCAAGCTATGATGGATATCTATGATAAATGGAAGAAAATGAGGAGCCAACACCAATCATGATCAGATTTTTAAGTTTTAAATCAATTTTAGTTTTTCATTTTTGGCACAATTTCTAAGGAGAGTCATTTTACTCCTCAGGATTTAGTGCTTAGCTATTTTTTTAATATTTTTTGACATTTAAACCCATTTCATGTATTTAGAAAGGGTTCTGACAATTTTATTTGAAACTCTTTAAAAAAATGCACTTTTGTACTTTTTAAAGCTTTTCTCTAATTTTTGAAGATCTAGTCCGTGAAACTTTATCTAGGAAAGTTGATTAAAAAATGCACTTTTCTTTTTGTGTGATCAGTCTTGGAGAAGACACATGGATTGTAGCCTTATTGTCTATGGATGAGTTATCTCACATTGGGAACCTTTATCATTGTGTAACAATTATTTTATAAATTATTAAGCTATTTCTTTCGTATGTTTATTGTTTGTCAATTATATTTTAATACAACCTGTTATTCCTTCACTTTTAAATTATAGCTGAGCTGCCAGAAAATATTCTGTTAGATATTCGATGCGATCTATTTTTACAGTCAACCATTTCGATTAGCTATTTGATCGAAATAGTTGTTTTATTAATTTTTTATAATTCTTGTATGAATAATCTTTATTATCATTCAAGGTAGTCATTTATATAGATTGCACAAATATTTATTTAATCCCAGGTAAATAGTAAATATTGTCTACTTTGATTTTTATGTTGAAATCACCCTCATCTACCAAATTAGCTTGGATAATCAAATGCATACCCCATCCTACCATATTTTTTCAAAGATTGGGAAATTGGTCTCACAAATCCAGTTGGAGCCACCAATCCAAACAGATAAGGGATGGTATCCAAGTCCTCGACCAGGTGGTTAACCCCCATGTTGTCTCAATGAATTTCGAGGCTTCAACACCTAGTAGGGAGCTTTATTTTCCAAACTCAAAGCTACATCTAAGAGGTCTCCAGCTTGAGAGTTTGTATCAAATGCCTCAAAGGTAGTTTTTACATGTGAATTTTATTCTTTATTCTTTTTTATTTATAGGAAATAGTTAGATTGGGAGAATTCCTACTACAAAACACGTTTAGGTCTAGTCTTCCAACTATTTATGTGAGCTCATATTTTGACAAAGGCTTCCTGCAGACACTAAGTCTAAAATCATTCACAAAGATGGGGATTTGTTCCTCATTGATGGTCCCACTTTTTATATATCCATTATCATAACATTTCTACATGACATATGGACTTAACCACCTAGTCATGAATTCTCCTTTAAATTTTTTAAACTTAGAATCATAAATTATGGTCCAATCACCATGCTTGATTTCCTTATTCCTAATGAATTTATCATGCCATATCTTTCTTTACATTTGGATCATTTCATTATTAAAGATATATCACATCATGTTTTCCTGTATTGAACTTAGCTTCTTCCTCATGTTGTCTTGAGCATTAGCTAGATCCATATCTATTGATGAGGTTATTCTCAATGTGGTGAAATCAAACTCAATAGGAATAATGGCCTTCTTACCATATACCAACTAATATGGGGTGAACCCTATGGTGTTATTTCATATGGTGTTCTAGGCGCATGTTGTCCTAGCGAGTCTCTCAACCTAGTCATTTCTACTCATGTTGATTACTTTGGTGATAATGTTTTTTAACTTTTTATCAATTACTTCAATGTTTGCATTACTTGTGATGGATGTGATGTTTATCCACAATCATTTTGATAAGGTTGGAAGTGAACTAGATTCCTTGATTTGTAACCACATCTCCTAGGAATCCAAACATGTAAAAAATGTTCTATTTTAGGAACTCTGCTACCTTGTGCTTTATGGCCACCTTAGCTAATTTTACCTTAGCCCACCTAGTGAAATAGTTAATACAAACAATGATGTACTTCCTCTTCCCTGATTAATGATCAGTAGGTCCAATGAAGTCCATATGCAATTTTTCTAAGGCTTAAACGATACTTATGACTATAAAAACATTTCATTTCTCTTGGTAGGCTTCCCCATTCTATAGCATTCATCCACTGGGGGAATTTTGAGGTAAAAAATAGGCATCAAAAAGGTAAAATGTAACCATAAAGTCAAATTTAAAAGAATCAACATGATTTAGGATGATGATGTCATCCCAAAGGGTAAATATTTTTGGAGGGAAAAGAATAAAAACTACCTTTTATAATTGTATATTCAACTTACCTACGTATGGCCTTACTCAAATTTAAACCATGTGTATTCATTGGATGTTGAATCTAATTCCACATATAACAACTTCCTACACTTGAAATTTTTGTAAACCTATAAGGATGTAATTCCAGAATACAACAAAAAAAGTAGTTTTCTCTATTTTTCTTTAAAAACATATCTCTTACTTTATTGTTTTCCTTAGGAGGACCATTTTAGACCTCAAAATTCTCCTAGAGGACAATATGAGGTGTACTGATGAGAAAGCATATGAAGGGTATGGAAAGAGTAGTTGGCCTATAATATCTTATAGTTTTTCCTCTTAGTTGCAAGATATCCTCGACATGGCCCATCATGGGGGGCATATAGAATATCATGTACTTCATTATCTATACACATCTTCTTGGCATATAATAATTTCCTTGCTTGAAAAAAGAACTTGCAATCCATGTGTAGGAGGAAATCTTCTTCATGATCGTATATTTTTACCTATAGGGTATATAGGGAGGGAGCATATAGGGAGGGAGCTTCCCAATAGTCAATAAGTTGGTTATGCCAGCAAACTAGGGTGTCTACGCTAATATGGAAAAGAGATGTTCATCTCGAAAGTGATCATCAACCATTCCTTCATCTACAAAAATAGTTAGTCTAGACAATAAATCTGCAACATTTTTTCCCAATTGTTTCTTTTAGCATTAGGTAAAATTGTTTCAATAATAATAAAAATATGATAATCCTAGCATTAACATTAGACTTATTCATAAAATATTTGGTATAAGTATGATCAATGTGGAAAAATCATTGATACCTAGTGATTGTAATGCTGAAATTTATTGAGAGCATGAATGAAAACAATGAATTCCTTTTCAATTACAATGAAATTCAATTATGCATTCAACAAATTATTCCTAATAAAATAATTTGCACACGGAATATTATTTTGTTGATTATTCACAACCCCCATTTCCCTCTCTTAAGCATCTTGTGAATGTTGAAAGTAGGGCCCAATTAGGATCTTGTAGGAAATGTGCATAAATTGGTTTTTTATTAATGCAATCAAAGCTTCTAGACACTTAGATGGCCAAAAGAATATAAATCCTTCAGAAATAGGGAAAATAGAGTAGAAAAAATCTTGCTAAAACATTTAATGAATCTGCTATATAATCCTAAATGGTGAAGGAAACTTCTAACATATTTTTTAATTTGTTGATTGGAAAGGTGTTTGATGATGTTGACCATGATTGGACCTATGTTGATTCCTTTTGAGGATTGATAATTCCCTACAACGACACCTTCAATTTTACTTATCATTATTCAATGAGACATTCATTTCTCCACATATTTGGAGAATCTTGCTAAGATTGGTGAGATATTCTTGAAAGATATTTCCATTTGGTGTAATTTTATCTATATCTCTCTCTACATTTTCGTAGATAATATATAAAAATATTCTAAGAATCATTATTTCAAATGTGGTTGGAAAATGGTATAATCTAAACATAAGAACATTATAAGAAAATGTCCGCTTGGGACATGTAAAACTAGTCTTTTTCTTAACCTTGTCAGTTGATTTGGATTTGGTTGTAACCACTAAACCCATCTATGAATTAGAAAAATATATTTCTTGCAAAAAAATCTAAGCCTTGATAAATTAAATGTAGGATAAAGTGGTCCTTCCTATTTTCCTTATTTAATTTTTAGTAATCCACACATATTCTCCACTTGCCATTTTATTAGAACAATAACCAAATGTGATACCTACTCACTATCGAAAATAGGATAAATAAACCAAATATGTAAGGTTTTCTTTCATTCATGTTTCACAATGTGTTTTAATGATGGGTTCATTCTTGTTTGAGCTTTGTGAAAGGATTTATGATCCAATTTGATATGAATGTGATAAGTACAAACAAATGGATGGATTCCTTTTACCCCCTTATAATTTGACACAAAAGAATCAATGTGCATTTTCAAAAAAGGAACCATCTCTTGTTCTTCTTCTTTTATGGTCAAATAAGAGTGGAGCCTTCAATTAACTGAAAACATGATTACATATGGTACACATCTTTATAAGTGTAAAGACTAGTAAAAACAAACCCATTGAAGAAAACAAACAATAGGGTCAAAAATACCCTAAACATCACACAACAAAACAAATTTACCCTCTTTTACTAAAAGACTAACTATGGATAAATCCCCATCGTCGGTCTGGTTCTTGATCTGGTGGTTGACACAACATCGCTTCAGAAACTTGTGCATCCCTTAACTACTTTCCGGACCCAATATCATTAATAAACATTTTGTCTATAAAAGTTTAGGTCTGCTCATAGCCTTAACGTCCCTCCACTTTGAAACCCAATAACCAATCAAAAAGCTTTGTGCCGAAGACTTGCACACCACTTAACCACAATCAGGACAGGATATCGTCAATGAACCTTTGGTCTATAAAAGCTTGGGTCCGCTCTTAGCCTTAGCGTCCCTCCACCTTGGAACCCGATATCCAATCAAAAAGCATCGCACTGAAGACTTGCACACCACTTAACCGCAAACCAGACTCGATAAGGAAAATGAACCTTTGGTCTATAATTTTCGGGTCCGTTCTTAAACTTAACCTCCCTCCACTTTAAAACTCGATATCCACTTGATGATCGGGGGTGCTTGAAACCTACAGTTTGTGCCTATTCCACTAGCATGTGTGTTATAGGTAGCTGAACCCTTGTAAAGGCACGTGACGTCAACGCAAAGAAATAAGATCGACAGTCAGGATTAAAAGCGGCACTTCAATCAGGTTCAAGGATTTCTGCCCTCTCCTACTCCCGCTACTCTCGCTTATCTTTTCCACCAATTATGTTTGTTGATCTTCCATGATCTAACGACTCCTGTGCATAATTACCCCACCTCTTCGTCCTTCTCTTCACTTTGTGTTTATGTCATTCCTTCATTTTACCTCTTTGTCCTTCTCTTCACTCCAGGTTTGTGCCATTCCTTCATCTACCACTGGTCTTCCTCCTGCTCATTCTTCGTTGGTCTAGAGATTCACCTTGTCTTTGTCTGCCTATCGTTGACAATCATCGTGCAGTTTGCTAGAGGGTATAGACTCCTAGTCATACCCAATATAGCTTTCCTTACTTTGCATCCCTTCATTCACCAGACGATTAGCTAACATATTGGCTTTCCTTCCCACATGAAAAAATCTAACTATTCTTAGGGATTGCAAGTGGGAAAGAATACATTGAAAGACCTACGAGAGCCTCTAATGTTTTGGTACTCTCCCATGTTCCATTCCATTACACATTTTCTTGGCCGCATTAATGACCAATTTAGAGTTAGATTCAATGATGGCGTTGTGTAAATTTTCCTCAATCAGGATTTCTAGGCATTGCTCTAAGGTCATAAGCTCCACCATGTTATTTGTGGTAGTCCCCAAGTGACTATGGAAGATATTCTTTATGCCCCACTACTCATCTCTTATGACACTGCCATAGCCGGCCATCCATGGGTTTCCCTTAGAAGCCCTGTCTATATTGATTTTAAAAAAACCAGGAGGAGGATTTTACCAAATATCTTTACCAGCAATTGTTTTTCTCACACCCTTGCCAGTGCCTTGGGGAACCAAAGAATCAAGACCCAACTACATCAGTATGCGAGCATCTTGGGGCGAAGGGAGGTCCTTAGGAATTTTCCAAATAAGGGAAACAACTGTATCTTTAAGCTGTCATAAAATTTGGACAATGATACTCAGGGTCAAGCCTATTTTGTTCTTTCCATACATCCCAAATAATAAAGCTTGGAACCAAAGTCCAAGCCTTGTTAATGATTTCATTACTTGAAAAGTCTTTCCTCCAATTCTTCAAAGTGTTTGTGATGCTGAGTATGTCCCTATCTGTTTGCCTAAAGACTGAGGCCACCCAATCCCACATGGTAAAGGTAAAGGGATATAGGTTTAGTAAATACTCCATCATCTCCCCCTATAAGCCACATAGATGGAATTTAGATGGACCAACAAATGCCCTTTTCAGAAGATTCTCCCATGTGATAATTTTATTTTGGTGAACCAACCACATAAACAATTTGATTTTCATCCATTACAGGTTCTTCTAAAGGTCATTCCAAATCTATATAGGGTTTGGATAATCAAAACCTAGGGCCATGCATTTAGCTTCTTTGAGGTTAAAAGTGCCTTCGGTGTTTAGACCCCATCTCTGTTGGTCAGACATGGAAGACACCAAAATCTTCCTCTGCTCCAAGTCAAGAGCAAGGGAATTTGCCTGGGCCCTCAAAGAACTCTCTTCACTATAACCAAGATTCTTACACATTCTCCATTTACCATTGTCCCGTACCTAATCCTAGAAGTCACTTACCATAAGTAAACCTGTATTATCATTTTCATTTTTTAGAGTGGTTAATTCTTCTCTAAACAAATTTGGTTCCTGCTTCCAGTTATCCTCCCAAAACTACACAAGGTTCCCATCTCGGATCTCCCAGAAACTATGTTACTGGACAATGGCTCTATTTTCACAAGAAACATTCCAAATGTGGGAGTCATTAATAAGTCTTGACATTCTTATATGATCCTTCTCCTACCAGTTATTTGCATATTTCTGCTTCGAAAGCTTAGCCCAAAGGGTAGCCGATTCCTTGAGCCACCTCCACCAGAGTTTGGCTCCCGATACTTTGCTGAGGATTTCAAGGTTGTGAAGCCCCAAACCACCATGGGCCTTAGGTTTGCAGAGCCTATCCCAAGCTACGAAAGCCCACTTCTTTTTCTCTTGCCCTTTTCCCTAAAGAAAATATCTTTGAATATTCCTGATCTGTTGCATAACTCCTTTAGGAGAAGGAAGAGTTGACAACATCAAAATGGGTATGGCCGATAGGACAACCTTTGTAAGCATAAGACACCCTACCAAATTCAAAGACCTACAAGTCCATTTCCTGATATTATCCTGAAGTTTGTTAATTATCGACTCCCATCCTCCCTTGCTTAGAGGTTTCTCCATAATAGGTATTCCAAGTTACTTAGAAGGTAACTGATCCCTTTGCAACCCTAGAATTCTGGTGAGGTTTCTCTAAATGGAAATGTGAGTGTTAAAAAAAAAAAACTTTTTGTTTGTCAAGGCTTACCTTTGTTCCAACAACCATAGCAAAGTCATTCAAGATTTTTTTTAAAGCTTTCGCTTCCTTGACCATGGGAATGCCCTGTAGCATAGTATCATCCACAAATTGTTGGTGAGTTGAAGTAGCTCCATCTATGGTCAGTTTCAGTCCCTGGATTATTTGTTCATCATTTGCACTTTTTATCGCTCTACCTAGTCCTTCCATCATGAGCACAAAGAGGAAGGGGGAGAATGGATCTCCTTGTCTAAGACCCATAGAAGGCATAAAGGTTCTTAAGGGCGAGCCATTAAGTAGGATTGAAAAACTAGCCATAGATACCAACGCCATAACCCATCTAATCAAGTTGTAATCGAAACCATAAGCTCTCAGCACTGTCTTGATGTAAGACTAGCTTAGCTTGTCATAATATTTTTCTAGGTCAAGCTGTATGATCATGCCAGCTTGCTTATTGCTCTTAAGAGAGTGTACCAAATCATGATCTTGTATGATGTTATTGAGAATATGTCTTCCTTCCGCATAATCAGTTCGCTCCTATGAGATAAGATCTGGAAGAAGGGGCTTGAGTCTGTTAGCGATCACTTTGGAAATAATCTTGTACACCACATTACATAAAGCTATGGGTCTGAATCTGTCCAGTGTCATGGATTTTCTTGCTTTGGAATCAAAGCTATGAAAGAGGCACTGAGAGCCTTCAAAATTGTTTTGGATCTTCTAGAGTCTTCCACTACATCAAGGATGTCTTACTTGACTATTTTCCAACATGCTTTGAAGAAGTCCACATTGAATCCATTCAGGCCAGGAGCTTTCCCATTTTGCATCTCATTGATAACTTCACTAACCTCATCTTCAGACACTAGCCTGTTAAGATTGTGATTGTCATCCCTTGTTACAAGCTTGGGAATATACTTTGTTAAATTGTTAATGATTGTGACCTATCTAAGAGGGGCTCCTTTGCAATGCTAAGGAAGTGTTGTACTAGGATAGATTCCATTTCTTTGTGGGAGACAAGCTCTTTCCGTTGAAAATCTTTGAGTTTTGAAACTATGTTATGTTCCCTATGATCCAAAGTTGATTTATGAAAAAAATTTGTGTTTTTCCCCTTCTCTAATCCATTGCACTCTCGATTTATGCCTCCAGAATATCTCCTCTTGAATTCACCTATCTTCCCATTCCTTCTGAAGAGACTTAGCTTGAGTTTCCCTTTCCTCAGTAAAGCCATATGTGATTATGATTTGATTAATCCCATGGAGTTTTTGTTCAACTTCTCTTTTGGCTTTAAAAATATTTCCAAACTCTTTCTTGTTCCAATCTTTGAGTCTGGATTTGATGCGTTTACGTCTTTGTTGCTGCATAAACATTTTTTTGCCTTAAATGGAAAAATCTCCCATCCACCAGCTGTCAATATTGCTTGTAAGGTCAAGATGAGAGAGCCAGACATTTTCAAACCTAAAAGGTCTATTCCTCGGTGTACCCATAAAAGCGGCTTCAAGCTGGATAGGGTGAGTGGTCGGACCCTCCAAAGGGGACGATTAGAGCTTACATGTCAAGGCCTATGAGAAGGAGTTCCTCTGAGATTATGAATCTATCTAGTTTAGAGGCAACTTGAGAATCCCCTCCTCTCTTATTGTTCTAGGTGAAAGTGCCATTTATTGTTTCAACATCCACTAGTCTCATTTTGTTTATGAAGTTTTGGAAGGCAGTGAAGTCTCTCCCTAGTATTTTGGCGCCACTTTTTTTCTCTGTAAGAGATTTAATCATATTGAAATCCCCAGCCAGAATCCAATGCATGCTAGGATATCTCTCTCTCAGCTCCTCAAGGGAGGTGAGAAGCTTGAGTTTTTCTTCTAGTTTTTGAGGACCATAGACATTTGTAATCATGTAAGTCTCCCTGTCAGATAAAGGTTGAATCACCAGTGATAGATAGTTCCTGGATGCTTCCGCATTCAAGATTCCAAGTTTCTGGGGATCCCAAAGCGTAAGAACCCATCCTGCTGAGTTATCTGCCTTGACCTCTAGATACTCATACTTTCTTAACGATTTGCTATGTATTTCTCTAATCTTTTCCATCGAACACCTAGTTTCCTAAATAAAAACTATATCTAGTTTTTCTTCTTTTATTCTACTACTTAGATTTCTTTGTTTCCTTTTACTTCCTAGGCCCCTAATGTTCCAGGTTGTAAGCTTCATTAAGAAAGGTTTGTAAAGGAGTAGCTGGTGAGATCTCTCATCTTACATGAGTTAATCATGAGTTTTCCACATTTGGTCAACAACTCATTCTATCTTTTTCTTCCACTTTTCCTACCCGGATTCTTGGAACAATGTCCCGGTGTTTCCTCCACTGTTTTCATCTCTCTATTCTCTTGGCTATCATGGTTTCATTTCACCCCAGAGCCCTTCGATTGGGATCTCCAGAGGAAGAGTTGTTGAACCCTGTCAAGCTCCTCCTTTGGTAGGAAGTCAACTCCTTTGGCAATACCCTTCTACAAAAAAATTTCTAGATCTAAGTTCTCCCTCTCAAGAATCTTTTGTAGCTCATTGTCCTCCATTTCTGTCTCACTTAGGGTAATCTCATGGTCCCTACTGAGCTCCACAATGTTCGGTATATCATTCTTTCGCTAGCTGTTCTATGATATATCCTCATTGCTAGCATCCCTATCCTTCTTATTGGTATTAGTATCTGATTCCTGGTTTGCCCCATTGTTTCCAACTTCTTCTTCTAAGATTTTGAAACTATTGTGGCTCAGTTGCCCATCCTTGTAGATTTTATTTTGGTACCTCTTTCCACCTTTCCCTTTGCCCCCCACCTTAGTGAAGCCCTCCAGATCTTTGCTTGTGGTGGTTTTTGTGTTGTTCTCTAGTTTGTTTGATGGGCAATCTCTATATAGGTGCTCTTGTTCATGGCACTTACAACACTTGAATGTGACATGTTCACAGTCCACTTCCTGCACCCATTCTTCATCATACAATTCTAAAATGATCTGGTCTGGAAGTTCCCCGTATAAGTCCATTTCCACATAAATTCAGGCGAATGAAGTGTATTTACCTCTTAGAGTCGCATCTGATATTTTTATAAAATGGCCTAGTTTATTGCCGATAGCCTTTAGAGACTTCACCAAACAATAATCTAAAGGTAAGGAGTATAGTCTTATCCATAATGGTACTGAAGTGAACGTTTCTCGTTTTGGGACAAACTTCATCACCCATGGTCGCATGTAAAGCCCTACAGCAGCATAAAAATAGCGTCCTCTGTCGAACACTCTGTCTTTATCTTCTAAGCTCATGAACACCACCGTAAAGAAGCCCTTGGATCCAAGGTGAAGGTTTATTTCCCCCTTTGGTTTCTAATGGTTCCTTATCCATGCATGTAAGGCCTTCTTCATCGGTCAAATCCCCATAAATTTGCATATAACTATGTGTTTTTCCATGTGTTCTCTATGCACCTGTAGCATTGGGTCGCTTAAAACGACCCGAGGAACTATGGTTGACTTGGGTTTACAGATCCCTGTCGTGCTCATGGGTGCATCTTTCTGACTGCTACCCTCTTTCCTACTCTCCCTGCTATCTTCCTCATGACTTTCTTTCTGTTCGTGACGTTTGATGTTTCATGTGTTAATATCCTTAGTTATCACTTCCAGTGGTTTCTTGAAGCGATCTAGACTAGTTCTCTTGCTTTTGTTTGTGGCTATTTGACTGTAGGAAGGAGCAAAACTCCCTCCTCCACAACCCGCCATGGTTACCAACTCCAAACCCTAACTCAAAACCTAGTTTAGATTGCAGAGCCCACCTCATATATCAAGTACCATCTCCCAGTCGAGTCTCAAAACCATCTCTTGTTCTTCATTCATAATAATAGATGTGTTTATTTTAGGTTTGGAGGGACAGATTCCCATTGTTTCTTTCATTCTTATTATATGTAATAGTGGGTAAGCATACTACACACTATCCCTTGAGATGCTAGGCTACCTTAGGTTTTGACCACTTTCTAGACCATAAATTCTCATAACAATAAGATATCTCAGATTTCAGGTTTCTGCAATCTTCATGTTTGTGTAAATAATCTTCCAGATTCATGTCGCATTAGGTTTGTAGTTATGATCAACGTTTCAAACCAGCAACAGTGGTTCATCATCAGGATGAGAAATATTTATGGAAGACTGATCTATCATTCATATCAATAAATAGATGTTTGAGATGCAAAGCCGACGTTAATTTTAAGGAGTATTAATTTAATTATTAAATTAATGTTTTACAATTTAAAATTCATTAACTTCATTATAAAAAGGCGACATTAATTTTAAGGAATATTAATTTAATTATTAAATTAATATTTTACTATTCATTAAAATTAATGTCGGCATTGCATCTCAAACATCTATTTATTGATATGAATGATAGACCAGTCTTCCATAAATCTTTCTCATCCTGACGATGAACCACCATTGTTGGTTTGAAACGTCGATCATAACTAAAAACCTAATGTGATATGAATCCGGAAGATGATTTACACAAATAAGATATCTATTTTGTAGAAACTTGGAAAGTAATTCATCTTCGTTGACTTGTTTTGTTGCTAAGATCCCTTTCAATCGTACAAACAAGATAGGGTAATTTAATGATAGATATTTCTTCTTATTCCTATTCCACCTAAGCTCGAAAATATGCTTCAACCAAGGGTTGAGAAGGAAGCTATAGTACAAGTTTATTTTGGGACTTTCCATTAGTGATGGTCATATTAACAACTCTACAGTTGATATAGGCATGTACTATAACTGACAAAGATATTCCTAAGCTTAGTGGATACCCATTGAAGTTGGTATTTTGTTGTAAGACTAGGAAATAAGGATATTAATACCAAGAATTAATTGAGACCATCACATGTTCTATCATGCCCTCTACTTCCTTTATTGATTTATCAACAAATTGAATCATGAAGGTAATTTTTCTCGAGTCTTAAATATTGAGATTGAACATAGCTTTTTTAGCAATGATATTAGTAGTAGCTCCTAGATCAATTAATGTATTTTGAACTATAATTTGATTACTGTGGACATATGAAACCAAGCTCCCTAGATCTAGATACTTGGGAAGTATAATCCTTCCAAAGATTAATTAGCTAGTTTCCCTATAACGTTGATTACGGGGGCATATTTTTCTTCTCCCATGTATTTTAAAACATTTTTCCTTGATTAATTGGTTATAGTTAGGAACATATTTAATGGTATACTGTAGCCTCACTATTCAAAATGTTGGTTATTCTTACTTATTATTTCATTTTAGGCATGCCTATAATGAGACTATTGTAGTCTCACTATATAATTTCCCTAACGTAAGGTTGATTTATAAAACTTCCATTCAAAAAGTTCGATATGTAGTATCACTATTATAAATAGGTCAAGCCTACTTATTATTACATTTTGGATTAAGTTGGGTAGGAAGATGAGCTTCTTTGGTGGAGAATTATTTTGGGTTATGCTAAGTTATTGAGGAGGCATTAACTTTGGTGGTTAAGCCATTGGAGGAGTTCACCCATGTGAAGGATTACTGCATTGAGGAGGTTGGTTTGGGATTTTTTCGTAAGAAGGGACAAGATATCCATTTTGGAACTACCATGGGGTAGGCATGGTCCAAGATAAATGGAGGGTGAAGGGTTATAGCCCATATATTACTGACAGGGTCTTGATGTTGCTATCCTATTCTAGTTGATGAGGCATATTGATTCCATGCTTCCTTCAGTTCCTTGGTACACAACATCCAAACTTGGAAAAGGAGGACATTTTTCTGTACGATGATTTTCCTCACAAAGTGCACATATCTCTACATTGTCAACTGGGAAATCATTTCAGGGGTGTCTTTTGTGCATTTTTGACAAAGGATATCCAATTCCATTTCTACATATCCTTCCCTATCTTTGGCCCATAACAAGTCCATCTACAAGGATAGTGAGTGCGAGATTTATTTCTTCATATATTCTAACATTACTTATATTTCATTTTTTGTAAGTACAAAGGAGGAAGAAGAAGGACTTACCATACATCTACCATATTTACCTTTCTTTTTGTTTTATTTGGAAGAGTTGTTGACGATTTTTGCTACATAATATATCTGTAAGATGTTCCCATTAGCCAAGATATTATGTTTCTCCATTAAATCTTCCCTTACTCCTCTCAACAAGATAAGCTTCCTAGATTCTTCGTCCATGATAAAACTGTGTGGCTTCTTATAACTTAATTGGAATCTCTCTTCAAAATCCTCCAAGGATTCATTATCTCCTTTGGTCATCCTAAATATGTCAACATTTGTATCTCAAGCCCCAGAATAGTCTTTAGACTTTTCGCTCAAGGTTTTTTCATATGCTCCCAATTAGTAATGCTGTTCCCTTTTATATTCATGAATGATTTTAGGGTTGCATATTTCAAGGTGGAAGGAAAAAGTATAAGTTTTTTCTCATCTATTATATAGTCATAATTCCTACATACTACAATGAAATTAAACAAAAAATTATTATGATCATATGTGGCTAGTCCATGAATCTGAGGAAGTACATATCAATTGATACTCTTCATCCCAATTTGTCCATTGGTAATCTGTATAGGAAATTCAAATAACTCAATTTGATGTTCATCTTTAACCAATGTATAATAAGGTAGAGAACTACCTCCATTTGAGAGGGTCTCAAATGCTCTAGCTTTCTCTTCTAAATAGTTCTCAAAATTTCTTGTTGTTATGGAAAGTGTTTCACAATTAGCTGATTACTATTGATTGTTATTTATATGTTATAATTGGGGGTTTTGGTGAAAATTTTTCTAACTCATTTCTAATTACAGGAGGCATGCATGTTGATTTTTAATATGTGTAATTTTCTATTTTTCCATATTTTTAAATAAAAATAGTGCATGAGGAGAAATAAAAAATTACAATTTTTTGACATCTCCTTGACAATGGCACAAAAAAGTGACATCCCTTAGTATTCCAATAATAATGTTGTGTCCTTAAATGTATTAGATTTAAAATCTGAACCCAGGGTCTATATAAACTTAATGGGTATGATGCACTATATATGAAAGCCACATTCCATATTACACTTCAATGCATCTTATTTGATGAAAACAAATGTATCCTTGATCAGTTGAAAGGTAGAAACATATAGTGAAGTAATCACTTAGCTAATGAAATTACAAAAAGAAAACTAATTGCATAAAGAAAATGATATGATATTTTGAAAGAAAAGAAAACTAAATTTTAATTGCAGATAAACTTGTAGTAATGAATATCCTATTCTACTCTTGTAGAAATGTGAGCGTAATCCTACTTCTGCAAAATAGAAAGAAATCCTAGTAAAGGAAATAAATAATGATGTAAACAAATGATATTATAGAGATAATTGTCTCCTCCTTAATACCCCTATTCATTAAATCAAATCACCAAATGTTATTTGAGGTATTTTTGAATGAAAGGTGCATAACCATAGAATGGGAAAATATACTAAATAGGAGTTATCAAGATTGTTTGTATAACAAGTTTTGTAATGCTACAAGAAATTCCTACAGTCCTACAATTACTTCCATGTTTGAATTTATTATAGAAACTTAATGATGAAAAATCTAAACTTGTAAAGAAATTTGTTGTTATCATATATATTTCACGATAAAAAATGAACAAATTGAAAAATAGTTTCAAAGCTTCTAAAGGAACGTACAAAATTCATCACTCACTAAACTAACTGAAGTATAAATTGAAATACATAAAAAAATATGGAAATTAAGACGAAAATGTGAAAGAAAAATATAAATAGATAATTATAGCTCCTGTGGGTGGGCCCTCCCAAGTTTCTTAGGGACCTAATAAAGATCCAACACTAGCTACTTGGAAAGAAATATTGTCCTTCCATTAACTTATATAAGCAATACATTAATTCTAAATAATAAAAAAAATGTAGAGCTATATTGTAATAAAAACTACATTTTTTCTCTCCTCTCTATATGCCTAGCCTCAAGTATCCTTCTTATAGAAAATGTTAAAGAAATGACCTCCTCAATAAGAGGGCTATTCCACTCCAAAAATACCTAAATCATAGGAAAGATATCTTCTAATATCTACTACACAACTACATTTGTCTTTCACTATTGTTATGGCCTATCCTCAAGAAGATATGAAGTTTTATATTAGCAACTAAGGGAAGAATATCCCTATTTTTATGTTGGGTTGTTGGTAGGATGTTGTGGATTTTAGAAAGATTATTGGCTTTGCTTTTCCCTCAAAAGCCTTTCAAATCAATGTGGTTGTGTTGCCAAGTCATGAAAACCATAAGTATGATTAAATTAAATAAGCATTCACTCAACATAAGGTATAACACAAATTATCAAAATCTATAATGAAAAAAGTCAAGAATGCATGTTTTTAGGGTGGTTAGAAATTGTAAATGGCCTTGAAGGATTGGAATTTATAAGGCACATCAAGAACTAAATAAAAATATATCTTTGTTCCTCGTAATTTTGAGAACTATTTCTAAAATTGGTAATTAGAGGAAGCCCGTAGTGCCAGCTATGAAGGAGAAATAATTTTGATGTTAGTTTGGTGCTTGTTGTGAACCAATTCTAGTGTGTGCTTCATTACTTCCATTGTTGTAAGGCTTAACTTTTCATTCAACATATGTTTCATATTATTAATTGTATGACTTTATAGATTGTTTCTTTTATTACATCAATGTTTTCAATTAATGAACATATATAGTTCAAATATAGTTACTATTTCAAACTACTTAATGGGCCCAAGAATTAACCACTTTTTGTCAATCTGCTACTTTAGGTTGACCATTTTTATCCTATACAAACATTCATAACCATCCTTTCTACATAACTTTGTCATATTCCACATGTACATTTTCCATTTGAGTTGCAAATGGTTACACAGAGGTAATAAGTCTATTATTCTATGATTTTATACATTTTTCTTTTAAAAATCAAAGTAATATGTTATAATTTATGTAGCTCCTCTAACAAACTGCAACATAATCCTAGGTTAACACATGTATGGAAGCAATGGATTCAAGAAAGGCACGTAGATAGGTATAAAGAGACTATAATATTGTGATCCACCCATCTAGTGCATCAAATAAGAAATTAGGTCATCACTATGGTGAAGTCCTAGTGGAAGTCAACTCATCGCGTGGCATGGGTACAAAGACAAAGTATACCTAGACTATTACATGGGAATATAACCAACATTTGGAAATCATGATATCTTCATAGGTTAATATGATGAAGAATAAAACATTGGCATGCTACATGTTCATC
>APFE030539141.1:38693-143165 GCA_000404065.3 Pinus taeda | reverse complement strand
TTTGAAAAGTTTATTATGATATGGAAAGGCTACACCCTTATAATGAGGAAAATAATCTTTTATAGGGGAGGAGTACAAGAGAAGCCATGGGTAGGTAAAATAATCCATCACATTGCATAAGGATTTTACCAATAACATGGTCAACTCTTTCATAAAATTAAAGAACATCATATAAATAAAGCCACCTCTTCAAATAGAGAATCCATGGTGATATTGAAAGAAAATGAAACTTTTGGAAATATTCCCATGAAATCAAATACCAAAAAAATGAAGA
Organism: Pinus taeda; assembly: GCA_000404065.3. Taxonomy (NCBI): domain Eukaryota; kingdom Viridiplantae; phylum Streptophyta; class Pinopsida; order Pinales; family Pinaceae; genus Pinus; species Pinus taeda. The sequence continues at coordinate 142,891 of APFE030539141.1, read as the reverse complement.
ATAGAGGAACATGGTTACCAATGGTAGTTATTGTGAGTAGAGTAGGCCATCATTTGGATGGAACAAAAATACGTGAAATATAAACTATATGAATACTTTTCAATTAATGTAAAAATCATAGGAAAAACTAGAAAATAGTTGAAGATTACTTTTATGGATTGAAAATACTTCAGAAGGAAGCCACAAACATTCTCTATAATCGATGCCTATATGAGAGAGTACAAAATAAAACCCTAACCTTCTTTGAGAGATAAGCCTCCTATGGGAAAAGAGAACAAAACTGAAATAATAATTAAAGTAAATATAAAAAAAATTCCTTGATTGAGAAATAGATTCTTCTTTTTATTTGCAAAGTTAGAAAATGAAGGATGCTAATATGTGTAGCATGTGGAACTATCTAAAGTCATATATGAACCTTTGGTAAGTATAGCTGTGTTTATTAAGTTATCGGACAATTCACAAAAGAACTGAAGGAATCCTAGCTTCCTCCATGATGATTTCATGTTCTAGAGGGCCTAACCCTCCACTGAATCTTGATACCAATGCTTTCAATGCACTTCTTATTGGTGTTATGAGGTTCCAACACTCCAATTTGGCCCAGTTTGTGAAGAAATAAGATGATGTCCCAAAAATTGTGGTTCATGACAATTAATATTGTAGAATGGTTGTTAGGCTAGTGGAGAGAGGCTTGATCATATAATTTATGATCCTGTGTCCCTCACCATGTTCTATAATCCATAGATGGATACGAATTGGAGACCTGTGATTGAAGGATAGATTTCTATTTCTTTCTATTGGAGGGGGTTTTTCTCTTTTGTCTTTGAAAAGAAAGCATACAAAGATCTAAGTTTTCAAAGTGGGCCATATTTTATGGGGCTCAAGGTTTGTATCTAAATCAATGGAGTCTATATTTGTACCCATAAAATGGTGTTTCATAATTGTTGTTCTTGTATATTTTCCCTTGCACTATTGGAATAAGGACACCTTTAAGAAAATTGTAAATGTTACAGGTTGCTATATTGATTGGGAAAAAGCACGAAAAGGTATGTAATATTGTGAAAGATTTGTGTAGAAGTTCATCTTGATAAGGGATTCCTACTGGTAATAAATCTCCAAATAAATAATTGGGACTCATTATCAAGAAACTGATTATGATAAGGTACCATTTAAATGTAATAACTATCATGAATATGGGAAATTTTCCCAAATATGACCAAAAATAAAATAAAACTAGTAAAATAATGAGGCAGAACAATGGAAACATCCAAAAATAAGAAAGCACCCTCCCCCCAGCAAAATACAACCACAAGGACATAGGAAGGAAATGAATTGAGACCTAAGGGCCCTCCCTCTATAAAGAAACTAGTTTCCAAAGGTGAAGAATTATCATCTAGCAAAAGCAAAGGTTTAGAAGGGAATTAATTCGATGCCCTAAATCAGGCACGTGAACAAGGGAAAATCATTGATCCATTGTAACAAGACATCTAGATTGTCAACTCCCAACATGTGAGTTCAGAGGTTCAACATGACATGCCTCCCCTTGAAGAAGTTCTGACTTAGTAAAATGTAGTCACAAAGGAACATTTCAGATCAAAAAGAGGAAGAGGTAATTCTTTCTCCTCAAAAACCTATGAACCATTATAGATATTTGGTTTATGAATATGTAAAAGAAAAATTAGAGGATGAAAACGAAATTAATGAAAGATCACATAAGAAAGTAGGTTTCTACACTAATATATATATGTTAGAAGTGCACATGAAAAGAAGGATAAAGAGCTAGCCTCTCATTGGTCATTGGAAGTGACCTTTTAGACAACCCCTAAAGAAACCCAAAACAAGGACTCAAGGTAGAAAAAGAAGCCACACCTAAAAATAAGGAGAAAAGCAAAGGAAGGAGATATTGCACCTACAAAAAAGGTTGAAGGTAATAATGCCTCCTCCTCTTTATTTTTTAAATAAGTGTTAAAGAAAAGCTCATGTCCCTCTCCTCCAATGAAAGGTGGTAGGGAAGACTGCAAAGAAAGTAGCACTAACTTGCAGAATTCTTCAAGCTTCTTTTATTTACTAGAAATGTCTTTTGATAAATCTTGATCATGCTATTTTTTTGTACCAATTTGTGTAAAGGGCCCAGAGATGTAATCCCACCTCCTTTAGATAGTATGTGTTGTAAATTTATTCAATTTTTGCAAGTCTTTTGGCATATTTATGCATATATAAATAATAGTCTAGATATCAAAGAAACCATCATTTTTATTGGTTGAGCATTCCAAGGAGTTTTGTGTGTGTGTTAGGTAGTTGGAGTGGCCCTTTTCTTTAAGCATCCCAAGGAGTCATGTGTGTGACTTTGATAGTTGAAATATCCCCGTTTTTGTTGTAATTATTATATCCAAGACATAGATCTTTATAAAAACAATATTATCATAATATATATATATATATATATATATTATATATATATATATATATATTATAATATATATATATATATATAATAAAATAAGGAAAATTCCTATTTTTTTCAGTTTAATAAAATAACATTATTAAAATGGGAAATATTGAAAACGCATTGTATTTAAAAACTTCAAATAACCAAAAGATCACAATATAGGAAGTAATATGAAATTAACTCCCTTCTTTAGATCATAATATAATAATGATCCCACCTTGAGCACTTAGATATCTAATAATATTAAAAATAATTTATTCTTTATGTAGAGTGTTAATTTGATAGAATAGATCATTATATTACTTTGACATTTTTAGTCCCTGCCTCATTAGGGACTATAGCACTTGCCTTGTAGTCAAAGTTCATTAACTCACCATTATTTTTGTATGTTTTTGCAATTTTAACCAAAGTTTGAGGAAGATGCTAAATATTTCTCTTTTTCCATAAATTCAAAAATAATTTTCTAATTTTTTGAAATCCTATTTCTAATTTTCAATTGGTTGATAAAGTTGTGATGGGACATAATTCCCATAGTGAAAGGCCATTTATTTTTGGGTGCCTGAAAAATATTTTTAAAATTAAAAAAAGGCTAATTTTCTAAGTGGCCATTCCATCAGTGAGTGCTCTGATACTGAAATTTACACAGTGCTTTGAGCAGGTCCTTTACGTAAGCAAGTGTTATGCAAACAATTCAAAAATAGATAGATCAACAACTTAAAAATTATCCTCTTCGAGGGGGAAGCCTCCTTTACATTACGTAAATGAATAATCCTTGGATGATTGAAATGAAAAACCCCCTTTCTATATATAGGAGTCTAAGGGATCATAATATAATCAGAGCCCAGATAATAATAATAATGTAAGGGCACAACAATCATCATAGTAGGCTTTTATGGGGCATAATATTAAGAACATGGGGACTACATAAGCATAATAATGAAAATAAGGGGGCAACACTGAAAATAACAATGAGGGAATACACTTCTATTATAGGGACCTAAAATTCCCCTCTCCTTCAAAAAAAGTGTTGTCCTCAATGCTTGAGTAGTTCTGGATGCTTCTGTATAAAATTCTCATCCTCCCATGTCGAATATTTCGTGGGTAAGTTCTTCCACTTGATGAGATACTCTAAAATTGTTCAATTTCATAGCTATCGAGTTCTTGTTTCCACACCTTCTTTAGGTTCCAATATAATTTTTCCTTCCTTGTCAAGTTTTGAAAATATTGTTCGAACTAGGAGCTTGTCACCTATAACCTTATTTAAGTATGAAACATGAAAAACTAGGTGCACTTGAGAGATGTAGGAAGCTCCAATTTGTATGCCATAGTACCAATCTTTTGCAACACCTTGTAAGGACCATAATACTTTGGTGATATTTTATTATCCTTCTTAGCTTGCTTGAGGGGAATTTATTTGTATGGTTGTAGTTGTAAAAATAACTAGTCATGTACATCAAAAATTCTTTCGCTGCGATGTTGATTTTCCTATTGTTTCATTCTATTTTGTGCCAAAGTGAGGTTATCCTTTAAGAATTGGAGAAGTTTTTTTTGATGCTCAATGTGATCTTAGAATGATTGTCCAATAAGTTTTTGGAGATTTGGAGAAATAGATGATTTTGATGTTTGAACCTCTAGTGAACATAATTGTGCAATTACGCCCCTTTTTTCTTTCTTTAGAAGTTTTTTCATGCCATTAGAGTTTATTATATTTCCTAGTTTCCCCATGATACCTTTTAATTCAAATTCCTTTCCTTCCCAACAAAATTTCAAGGAAAGTTGTGGAAATTTTAAAGCTATCGTACCCAAAGAATGTAACCATTGGATTCCTAGTACAACATTAGGAAAGCCCATTGGAATGGAAAGCATTGGAATATTGAATACATACTATCCCATGGATAGCTTGATATTATGGCACTTTCTAGATAAATTTATGGTTCCTCCATTTTCAACCATCACTTGACACGTTGGTGCTAGATATAGGAACCAATTCAATTCCTTGGCTATCTTAAATTGAATAAAATTATGGGTACTACCTGAATCAATTAGTACTATTACCTTTTTCTTCTTGATATGTCCTTCTATCTTGAGATTTTGAGGAGTGGTAATTCCTTCCAATGCATTATAGTATATGGTCAGATTCATTTCTTCTTTCTTTAGGGTTGGTTCTTGGTGTATATCCTCTTCTTTTTATGTTTCTTGTTCCTTTTCTTCCTCCTCTTCACTATCTATGCATATTAATTTCTTATGAGCACACTTATGACCTTTAGCGTATTTTCTATCACAACTGTAACAAAGCCCTTTTTCTCAGTTTTCTTCCAATTCTTGTGGTGTCAATATTGTAGGTTGTGGAAGGTTAGGAGCAACAACACTTTCATCTTTATAGTTGTGAGTGGCAGGCTTCCTTGTTTCCATAATTTTTATTTCAATTTTTCTTGCCAACTTGAATGCCCGCTCCAATGAATCAAGTTCTCAAAGGCGAACTTCATGTTGGATGTTATCCTTTAAAGTCCCTATGGAGACATTGATCCTATGCTCCTCTAGAATATAATTTACCCTTATATTAAATTTCTAGAAGTCCTCAATGTGCTCTGTAATTGAACCCCTTTGTTTGAGATTTATCAATTGGCTAAAGCAGGTGTTTCTCTTTGTATCCTCATAATGTGCTACCATTTCCTCCATAAAAATTGACCAAGTGACAGTGGTTTACAAGAAAACGTCCATTGATACCATACAAACTATTTGGGTTCTAAATATAAATTTGCAATGCATACCTTTTGTGTGTGTTGCACATTATGAAGGTCAAAATATTGCTCCATTTGTAGTATAGATGTTACCAGATCCTTACCATCAAACTTCCTCATACGGATCTTTGGAATATGGTGGGTCTTCAATATAATGTTAGAGTCTATGAAATCATGATTAACATTTCTTTTGTTCTCATCATGAGTTTCATATAATACCTTTTTTCCATTATGAATCATTTCTTGTGGAAACTTTGTCAAACCTTCCTTCAAACCCTCCATGTCTACTTTTAAACCATTCTTCAATTCTTCCATGTTGCCTTTCATTTTTTACTTCTATACCATCCATATTACCTTTCATGCCATACTTTAAATCTTCCATGTATAATTTTAAGATATTATTCAAACCATCCATCTTAGCTTCCATTTCATTTTTGGTTACTCTTTGTGAGAGAAAAATTTGTTTCACTTGGTCTTGTAATTTTCATATATCATGTTGCAATTTTTCTTCTTCTTCAGGCATCCTAGTAGAGATTTTTGATTGCTTACTAGGTGTTTCCATTTTATATCTTAGAGGAATTTTGAAATCAAGCAATGATATTTATGCTTCACTATGCCTTTGAATCACTTCAAATTTATTTTTCAAAAAAAAGTTATGAAATTAAAAAAGAACAATACACACCTTTTTCTTGCATTAAGGAGCTCAATCTTGAAATGAATGTAACTTTGTAATTTTGGATCTCAAATTTTTAAAATCTCTTTCTGTGGTATCTCTCTGAGTCATATTTCCAACCCCACAAGTCTAATCGGTATTGGATTCTTCAAGAAGGAGTTATGCCAAGTCTCCCGCAATGACCTGATTATGGACTGGTTCAGTAGAGCGAAGTTGTACGAGATTCCATGTGTCATTATTTCCACCTTCGGCACCACAATTGCTACATGAAAAACGAAACTACCTACAACTTAAGAACTTTTTTACAAAATTCAAATCCAATGCCTAAAACAAAAGTTATGACGATTTTCTCTAGGTCACCTATTTAAGACAAAATACTCGAGCTTGCAAAAACCCTAGGTTCCTCAGATTATATCTCCGAAAAATATAAGGAGATAAGATTTAAAATTCATATACAAGGTTCATCAAGATTTTGAATCCACGATGTTTCAATTTCCACTTATGAAGCTTCGTAGAAACAAATTTATATTGAAAATTCCACAATGACCCATTTGAAGTAGCGAAACACTAGAATCCAAAGCTCTAATACCAAATATTATGCAACCAGTTCAAAAATAGATAAATCAATGACTTAAAAATGATCCTATTCGAGAGGGAACCTCCTTTCAATTACATAAATGAACAATAATTGGATGATTCAAATGACAAAACCTCCTTTCTATATAAGCAAGTCTAAGGGGTCACAATATAATAAGAGCCGACATAACAATAATAATGTAAGGGCACAACAATAACCGTAGTGGTCTTCTATGGGGCACAATAATAACAATATGGGGACTACATGGGCACAAAAATGACAATAAGGTGGCTACACTGACAATAAAAATGAGGGAATACACTAGTATTATAAGGACGTAATAACAGGGAGGTGTTTTAATGATGAGTTTTATGACACTAACATTGACACACACTATGACAGGTGTTTCTAGTGCGTTTTACTCTTTTTTTGTTTTAAACTTTTTTCATCTTAAACTTTTACTAGTGCATGGAGATGTGAATATATGAGTTAATGATTTGTGGGAGAAAGGGTATGTGCAGAGATAAGGGAGTGTGGATAAGAACTTCTATAATTGCAGAGGGATTGTATGAGAATATGTGAGAACATGCAATTTCTTAACTTTAGTTACTTCCTTGCTTTGTTTGATATATGTAAAATAACTGGATGGGTAATTTCTGGAGTGGAAAGACTTTCAAAGGTTGAAGCACTCCTTGAGAAAAAAGATAATTGCTAAGAACAATTGTCCAGAGACATTGTTCCACAATATTTCTTATCTTTGCATAAATTCTCGCATACCTCCTTCTATATCAGAAATAAGTTTGGGGAATGAAAAGTTTGGTTACATGTATATATTTAGTTTTTATTGTGGATTTGCAGATGCTTATTCTCTTGGTCAGTATTGAGGATTTTTTTGTGAAGTGGAGAGATGGCTTTCATTGGATTCCTGCTTTGCACAATGTCACTAGCTTAAAATTACTACAAAAATATTTGGAATGTACAAAACAAATTACAAGTATAAGTTTAACATTATATTCATTTAAGTTTCATGTAAGTTCCTGTTCGACTTTGAAATTTGAATTGCAATTTGTTTTAATGTGCCTAAAAAGATATTAAAGTAGATAAAAAAAAATTAGTGCTTCCATAGTCATCATCATTAACATGCACATAAATCTTGATAGGCATATGGACACAATTTAGGAATACAGAACCATTTGTTCAGATTCCTCATCTTGGCATCCTGTCTATTCATATATTTTCACTATTTTCTTCGAACAACCTTCACCTTGCATCTAGACATTGGGAAGTATTAGTTACTCTTTTTAAGGGGATGAAGTGTTCTACAAAAATTGGAGATATCCTTGATACTGGTAACTAGTAAGACTGAGCTCACATTGACTATTTGTGAGGGATGAGGGGGAATCCACATTTCCATACCCTTTACATATTTGTGCTTCCAATTTTAGCGTCATCTTCTATTTTTTGCTCCAAGAAATTGAAAAATACTAAAGAGTTTTTTTTGGTTTGTGGCATAGTTAGGGACCTTATTTTATATTTTGGTTACATGATCTGTAGCTATTAATGTTGAAGAAAAATGTATTTCAATAAATTTCTTTATTTAAGTTCATGATACTTATTATAGTTCACCAATATCTGGATTTATAAAATCTTTTCATATTACATAAACATTTTTCATATTTTTCATCAACAGAGACATTATTTATATTTAGTTTCTTGCATATATCTCAATCTACTTTGCATGTGGGAAAATGTGAGAGAATGGCTATGAAAAACAAACAACATAATTTTTATCCATAATATATGTACCTTTGCGTGCGGCTCTCGATACATAGGTGCAATTGTGCTTTCTCCTATTTATTATTGGTGGGAGATGAGGGGGTTTTCACATATTTTCACCTTTGCATATCCACACTTCCACTTTTAGCATTGTCTTTTATTTTCTAGTTCAAGGATTTGATCATTACTGAAGAGTTTTTCTAGTTTGTTGGATAGTTAGGGATCTGATTTCATCTTGTGGTTACATGATTTGTAGCTATTACTTTTGAAGAAAAATGTATTTCAATGAATTTCTTTGTTTAAGTTCATGATATTTGTTTCTTTGTAGTTTACCAATCTGTGGATTTACAAAATCTTTTCATATGACATCAACAATTTTCTTATTTTCCATCAACACAACCACTATTTATATTATAGCTCCTTGCCTATAGCTCAATGTACTATACCTGTGGGAAAATGAAGGAGAATGGTTACGAAAAATAAACAATGAAAACTTTAATCCACAATGTTCGTCCTTTGTGGGTGGCTCTGGGTGGGGAGGTGCAATTATGCTTCTTCTACATCTCTTCACTCCACATAACTTTAAATAGTTAGAACATATAAAATCTTCCTAACTTATAACAAATGTGTGCTTTACTATGTCGACATGGGGTCGCTTTGTTAGATATCGATATGTAAGAAATCTCTCACAAAATTGTTTTATGAATGACATAACACACAATTTTGAAGACTATTGTACAAAGCTAATGTGTTTTGACTTGACATGTGGTTTTGGTGGCTTCGATTATTTAAACTAGTAATGTGTGGAAGGAAGGTGTGTGGGAGAACTATGCATAGCGATAATTCATATGGAAGTGTGAAACATTACGACATAAAAATTGTGTTTGTTATTGCACACACTTGTTCTCCTGCACAAATCACATATTAAAAACACATTTCATTTGATATTGGAAAATACACGTTCAATTCAAATGTTCTCAAAGAAATCTAAGTTTTCTAAAGCTTTCATGAGCATAAGTTCAAATTAGCGTAGAGAGCCTAACAACATTTTAACAAGTAATGTGTTCATAGTTGCAATGGCCAGGTGCTCATCGCGTATTTTTTGACATGTACATTGCCAACGTATACTCAATTAGTTCTTCAGGGGGTTGGTTATGAATGGTTTTTTCCAAATTTATTTTATATATGCTCTACTAAGTTGTCCTTTTTCTAGTTATTAGAATCAACAATAAGCAATGTCATTCATTTTTCTTGTTAGTGTAATAAATATGCACAAAATATGTTTTCAAACTGGGACACATTATACAATATCTTTATGAAGTATGGTGTGGTTCCTTTGTTCTGAATGCAACTCCTTGGAGATTTTCCACAATATATGTAGGAGTAAGTGGAGATGACTAAATGCACAACTTAGTTTTTTACAATTAACTTGTAAATCTAGTTGTTACAAAATAATTTTACGAGAATCAATGCAGATATATGCATATGCTATTAATGTGTATATTTTTTGTTATCGTATGGCTTTATCGTGTATAGTTATACCATGTTGTTCATTTCCCTAAATGTTGTTTAGAATATGTTTGAAGTGTGATTTCTAAAGCCTCAATGGGGAAGCATTTGTTGGCTAAAAAAGAGATCTTATGGATGCAATTTTATGCTAGCATAATGTATTTCATTTAAACAATTTTGCATATGCTATAGAATATTGCGTATTGGATGCTATGCAAACTCTATTGCATTTTAGATACACATTAATAGAGTTATGTGAAGGAATGATAAAACATTTCAGAAATTGTTTAGATGAATAGAATGTTGAAGCAATATAATCTTATGAACATGAATTGAACATATATGCATTGATATATATGTATGGTATAAATAACCCAAATGTTTACCTAGAAAGGATGACAAAATCATCTTCAACTTCTATAATTAGAATAATGAGGACTATGGCGGAACACATTTTGTATACATTGGTTATCGAATTGGCTAAAAATTCTTATAAGACTTTTGTCAAAGATAATAATGAAAATATGTTTGCATTTTAATTTAAATTTAGGCAAAGAAAGTAACAACATATTGTTCCATTCTCGGAAGCGGGTGTATAGACGGGTGTTAAATATGATGGTATAGGGGTGAGGCGAGGTGGGGCGAGACGTGCCTACCCAGGACAGGGCAGATAATTGGCTTTTAATCGATGGATCTCTGCATTTGAGAAGCATAGGGTTCAATGGCATTGTATTAAGTGGTTCCGGATCTCATATCTTGTCCTCCACTTTGGTTCATGCCTCTGCATGCTCCAGCATGCTTCAGACTTCAGCTCTCTTCAATGCAACAGTAATGGCGGGTGCTTCTCGATGCGTGAAAGGGGAAGATAAATTGAAGCTAGGCCATGGGCTATCTGTGGAGTTGTTTCCATCGAACCACTCGCATTTCTAACTAGCCTCTGGCCTTAGTTCTAGATTCTGTCTATATGGTCTTGGCTCTGTCATCTCTGTTGCCTCTCATTGCTTGGATGGGGAGGCTAATTTGGAGCTTCACTCTGGTCTTTTAGCAGAGCTGCCTCTATTGAACCTATGGCATTTCACTCAGGCCTCTAGCCTTTGTTTTGGCTTATGTCTGAATTGCTCTAGCTCTGTCATCACTGCTACTCGGCCTCGCTTTGCTCCCACTTCTGTTGTCTCCCCTATGCGTCGTCTGCACCATAGAATGTGGTGCTGCAGGGGCCATCCTCTGCATGTGCCTTCCAGCCCATCTTCCGATTCACCCTCCCTCTCCAACGATTTCTTTACCGGCCACTACCCTCGCACCTGCAGTGGGAGAGGGCGTTTTCATGATTCCAGCCACTGTTTGGGCTCCCCTGCTCCCCGTCCTCCCGCCACCATGACTTCTCCCATGACTGGCTCTGCTCTTTTCTCCTTCAACTGTTCTCTGAATCGCCCAAGGATAACTGCTCACATTATGGTTGTCTTCCATGAGGAAGCCCAGTTGGGGGAGCCAAGCTCTCATCCGGTAGGCCTCGGCTCTGACAATGCTCAGACTTCGAACCTCCAGATGGAGATTAGTAGCGCGTCTATGTAGGCTCTGGATGCTCAAGCTTGCAGCGCTCATGATGTTGAGATGGCGCCGGTTGATCCTGGTCCTTCCGAATCCGAAGCTGCTCTTGCCAGGGATTTGCTTACAACCAGTTGGTGCCGTATAGTTGAAGAGCCTCTAGATGATTAGTTTGCTCATTGTTGTCTTGTTATCTTGCCCTGCGGCCCATACAATTGGCCATGTTTATGTTCAAACTGCTACATTTAATTTTTTTTTATTTTTGGAACTCTATAAACTCTGCAACATCAAGAAGATCACAATTTTCTCCCCTGCATGGGTTTTGGTAATCTGTTCAAGACTGATTTCCCTATCATTGGGCAATCTCCATATATGTTTATCTTGAAAACTCTACCTTTCACCAGGCCAGTGGTTTTGACTATGGTCACGATGTAATTCTACTCCCTTTGTTAATATATTAATCTTATTTAGCAAAAAAAAAACAACATATTGTTCCATTATGAAAATATAATTGTCAGACATTTTGAACGACTTATGTGTAATAAAAAATGTTTAAGAAGAACTAATCAAGAACATATGATGAATATAACAAGGCATGAAGAAACAAAAAATAAATGGATGCAAATAGAGGAAATCACGAATCGAAATATGTTTGAGAGGTTTTCCAGGTTCAATAGTATTTACACTAAAAGTTGTTCTGAAAAATATGTCAATTGACAGAAAATGAATATGATGTCTCTTGTTTATGATGCATAATTGCAGAGAATTTTTTAAACTCAATCACGCATAATGATTTGTTTGCATTAAAATACATAGAAAAATACATGAATGAAAATGCAATTATGCGATTCACTGGAATGGTATATTGGCAAGAATATATTATCCAATTAGTAGTGCCATATGAAAAACAGAAGATAGACTGTGGCCTTTTTGTTTATGATTGGATATGGTATATCTTGAATATAACTATATACATATTGTATGCTAATATGTTGATTGTTGTGGTTTAATTTCGTTCATTCGAGGAAGATGCAATGGTGATCCATGTTATTAAATTTAAAACAAATGTAGGTCATTTGAATTATGGACCTCTAAAAGAAATAGTAGAAGAGGGAACAATTTTATGTGGTATTTAGGCAGTTAATGAAGAGAAATTTATTGAAGAATGCTATGAAAAACATAGTAAGGATAATGCAAAGGCATTTGAAAACATAAAAATAGATGAAGATATCATATAACTTAATACAAAGCTTATCAATGCAAACAAGATATCGTGATTATCATTGTAACAACTTAAAAAAGATATAATAAACAAAGACGTTGTCGAAAAAAGTTTAGTTAGAGAACCATGAAAGTGATGAAATTTTCGTATGTATATCAACCATTTGAATTCCAAATATTTGAAAGAGATAAAAAGAGGAAAGAAACATTTTATGTGATATTGAAACAGGTAAGGAAAAGAAACATGTAGAAGAACCCTATAAAGAAAATAATGGGAATAATGTGAATATTTTTAAAAACATCAATGTATATGAAGATACCATGAAACTTAATACAAATCCTGTTAATGAAAACAAGAGGTCACATTTTCCATTGCATCAACGAAGAAAAAACATCAAGCATGGCATGTGCCATTTGTTAGATTGTTATGTTCACTCTTTCTGCCACTCCTTTTTTTTGAGGATTTTTAGCTATATATAACCACCTCTTAATGCGATGTTGTTCACAAAAGTCGAAAAACTCATTTGATATAAATTCTCCTCCTCTACCATATCTATGACTTTTGATTTTCAAATCTAACTCATTCTCTACTGGAGCTTTGAAGAATTTAAATTTATCAAATACTTCATATTTGTGTTTTAATAACCTAGTCCAACACATTCGAGTAAAATCATCAATGAATAGTATGAAGTATTGTTCCCCTTGAGGATGCTTCTTTCTCATAGGACCACTAAAATCAATATGAATAAGTTTAATTGGTTTACTTGAAGTACCTTCTTTGGCATTAAAGTGTACCCTGGTTTGCTTATTGAATTGACATGATTTGCATATGGTACGTTCTGGTAGAGTGATGTTCGACAAGTTGTAAATTGCTCCCATTTGGTTTGAATTTTGTAATTAACTGAAGCTTAGGTGTCCCAATCTTCTGTGCCAGAGCCAAAATTCTTCTTATTTTCTCAAGTAACAATGTTCTAAACCACATTTCAAGAAATAGGCATTACCTGGAGTACTTGTTCCCTTTATTATGATTTTACTTGTATTGAGATTTCCTACCACACAATTATTTGACCTAAAAACCACCTCATGCCCTTGATCACACATATGAATAACACTCAATAATTTATTTTTTAATCTATACAAAAAAAACCATTTATAACTTTAACCTTTTCTTCCAACAAAACAATTCCTTTTCCTTTGATAGTAGCAAGTGAATTATTTCCAAATGTTACATTCTTTTCTTTCTTTATTTCATTAAAGGGAATAAAACTTTATTTATCACATGTCATGTGTTTTGAACATCCAACGTCAATGTACCACAATTTTTCTTGATCTCCTGCATATAAATCTAAACCACAATTCTCAGATTCTATGGTTTTCTTTTTCCGTACCTTAGATGTTGTTTCCTTATGTTCATTCTGAATAGTAGATCATATTTTGCTTCTACATTTAGTTTCTCTATGTCCAAAGTTATTGCAAAAAGAAATGTCATATTCATCTTCAAGAGATGAGAAGGTATTGTAGGATTATTTCTTTAACCTAGTCTCATTCTTTTATTTTCTCGCTTCTCTATTCATGATAGTTTTATAAGTCACACACTGAGAAGCCTTATGACCAAAATTTTGACAAGTGAAGCATTGACCATTAAATTAAAAGTTCCTGGGAGTGTGGTACCTTCTTTTGTAGCCCCCCCTTTGATTGTGATAAGTGTGATTCGCCTGAGAAACATTTGATCCCTTACTCCTTTGTTGAGAGCTGGAATTTTGTTGACTGCTTCCTTTTACTACATTAAGATAGCTTCATGCACCTCTTTCAAAATATTTTATAGTATTTGATGGTTATTAATTGTATCCAAGACCTATTTTTATAAGAGGAGAGCATTTCACTTTGATTATTTCTTCTAAGGTCTCAGATCCTTTAGCAAATCTAAGGTTCAAATATTTTTATTTTTCAAGTTCATTCCTTAGACTTACAACTTCTTGTTCTAACTTTTCATTATTTTTTAGGATTTGTTTCTTCAACGCATCTTCTTCTAATTTAGCTTCTTCCAAATGAATTTTAAGCTGATTTATTTCTTCTATATTATTATCCTTTTCTTCTAGGGCATCCATAAAAACATCAACAGTTTCATCAATACATTTATCTTCAAATTCCATAAGTAGTTGATATTCTTGATCAGAATCGCCTTCTTCTCCATTTGAAATACCATCATTATCTTCATGTGTGTATAAGCTTCTCTTTCTTTTGAGACTTCTTCCAACCTTCTTTTTTGTAGCATCCTTAACTTTCTCATGGTTTCCTCTATAAGGCCATTTAGCAACATAATGACCAACTCTTCCACAAGCAAAACATTTGAAGGGGAGCTTACTCTAAATCTACCAATACATACTTGGAGGTTCTTTATGAAATTTTCCTCTTCTTCATGTGATATATAACCTAATTCCTTGAGCTCCTCCTTTTCCTTTCCTTTAGAAGTAGCTTTGAACACAACTTCTCTGATATTTGAGGAACCCCTTTTTCTCATTTCATAGGCTGTCAAAATACCAGGAAGTTTTTATATAGTAATATTCTTCAAATCCTACATTTCTTCTATAACGGATACTTTCAAATCAAACTTTGGGGTTAGAGATATTAAGATTTTCTCAACCAGTGATGATTCTTTTATTTCGTAACCAAGATTTCTCAGACAATTCACGATCTCATCCACCTTAATAAAGAAACTTGCAATACCTTCATCATTATGCATTTTGAGAGTTTCATATTGAATTCTAAGAGTTTGATGTTTGGCATTTTTTACCTTGGTGTCACCTTTGTAACTTTGGATGATCTTGTTCCATATAGCCTTTGGAGTATTCAACTGCATGACTTTCATAACTTCTAATTCTGCCAAGCTTCCTAACAGAGCATTGACAACCTTTGCATTGGTCTCATATTTTTTCTTTTTTTCTTCATCTATGGGAATAGAGGATGGATATTGATAGAATCCTTCAATGACCCCCAAAACATATGCTCCAAGTGACTGTAGGTAAGCTCTTTTTTCTAACTTTCTAGAAAACTAGATTGGATCCTGTTGTGAAGATAAATCCCCTCCATGGATAGAGGTGATCTCTCTAGCCTAATGAGTGGGTCTAGTAACAAACTAACAAAAATAATGCATACTTTCCTAGATTATGTTTGAAAATGCAGAGATAGAGAGAAACCTACCTCACGTTGATGTTAATTTCTCAATTCTTTGGTGATGGCTTCGAACCCTTTGCTTCTAGGCTCATTCCTTTCTTGTTCCTTACATCTAAGTACCTGTGAAATAGATAAAAACAAAATACTAGATACAATAGCATACATAGTATATGTCAAACATAAAGTACTTGATAGATCAAGGAGTATCAAGCTAAATGCATAAATATTTAGACATTTATGGAAAGTGAACATCAGATGTGTATATCAATGAATAAAAAAGGGAAGCATAAAACCATTTCCTTGACATTGGAGACATCCTTTTGGTGGATGTCCATGTCCAAGCCAAGAATCTTCAAGAACTCCTTCTCCAAGTTAGATGGGCAACATCTAGGCATAATCTCAATATAAGAATGCAGGCAATCAATGACCAACCATTTGGGAATGGAGGGGATTTGATTTTTAGGAAGGGAGAGGGAGTTAAAGATCCACAAAAGAGAGAGGAAGGTCCACATCTCAAGGTGAAGCCACTTAAAGGTAGGATAAATAGCTCCAAATGACAGAGCTCAGCCATATCTATACCCGACAACATTCAACTCGTTGTTTCTCGAATTTTCCAGCATACCAAGCTTCTCCTCCATTTTGAGAAAACCTGCGAGAAGAGGTTCAACGTGGGTTTTGATATGAAAGCCCATGCTTGCAGTGTGAGGTCAAATAACTATAGCCCTCCATCAGCATAGGAAATTAGTGGAGAAAATAGCATTGGTCCTGGAATTTAGTGTTTCAGTGAACCTTCATCAAAATTGACCCAGGGCGATTTTTCTTCCATTCTTCGAGGATGTTTTAGTATATGTTTCATGATGAGTAAACTTCAAAGTTGAAAATATTTTGGCACTTCAGGATGTGGAACAGGAAGTGAACGAGAGGTGTGACAAAATACTGTGTAACAGATGCACCCTAAAGCATGAAGGAAGAATAGGGAGCGATGGGTGAAATGCTTTACAAGTCAAGGAAAGGACTGGAAAAACAATGTCAAGAGACCTTCAAATCAATTATATACATATGCATATCTGACATATATGATACAAACATGCCTAATTATACATGAACTCACGGTATGGGTGCAACCATATGGATAGAAGGGATCACGTGCATGAATCCATGATATGGACACAACCATCCCAATAGAAAGGACCATATATATGGACCCACGGTATGGTCGCAACCATCCGTATAATCACGTGTACAATCATGAATAACTCACAACTCCATGAAACCTATATTTTATCATACGAAATCTAGGGTCTTGAGCTCTTTCCCAATCTAATCAATGTACAAATTCTAGCATGCAAATAGATGTGTCAAAGTTGAACATGTAGAAAATCACCTGATTATGGTCAATGATTTAAACCGTTAACATGCACAAAACAAGCCCCCAAAAATGATAATGGATCTCAAGGTACAATCAGTATGAGCCATGAGTGTGAACAATGAAGCTAGATTCGAACAATTGCAAAATCATTCGATCAAAGGCTAATGATGTAAACCTGTCATTGAATGCTAAGAACTTTCCATTGAGGCATATAAGCTCCAAGGTATTAGAAGGGAGTTTCTAGATCATCTTTCAGGATAATGAGCTAAAGTTGACATGAAGTGATCCATTGAATGAGGGCCATAATGTATCCCACATCATTGACATGAAACAAAGGATATAGTAGAGTAGGTAAGTGTGATTCAGGATTGTGGCAGAAAGGTTGGGAAGTGTATAAGTCGTAAAAACTGCACATAAGACTTCTCTTGAACATATTGATGACACGAATTTGGAGTTTGTAAAAAGTTGACTCAATATGGGATCAGAGGTCATGATGACAAAGAAGTATAATCAAATGATAGGATAATTGGATTTCCCAAAACTAGGAAGGCAAGTGACAAAGCGAGGATGTCCTAAACCAAAAATGAGAAATAGATAAGTGTCATGTTCAAGAGTGACGCACTACCTTTACACAAAATACGAAATATATTAGCTTTAATTTCCCCCAACTATTTCTAGTGAGTACCCCATTATCTTTTATTGCAAACTTGAAGGGGATGGCATATGCTTTCCATATAAGTTCATCCTTTGGATGAATCCATCCTAGTAAGTTTAACGAGTCATAGGAAGGAGAAAATCGATCTCATCATAATGACAAGTCCTGCATTGTTTAAGTATTTCGAGTCCAATGAATGTGAAACTTGACATCTTTTTCATGTTTACAAAGTTCAAAGAGGAGAAAAAGAAAAGTCCAAAGGTCCCTTTTGTGAATCGTCTCTTAAATCTGAAAAGGTAGAAACAATATCCAAGAGAACATCTTAGCCATGTTTGGCTAAGGTACTCCATTTTCGTACAATATTCTATCTCAGTTCGGAGAAGAGTTAAACTTATACTGAGTAGACATAATTTCATTTACTTTAACGAGATTGAAACAACAAGTACTCGATGACATTTTCATGTTTTGAGAGTCAGAAAAGAGCTTAAAGATGACTCCAAGGGGTTTCTTTTTCGTTTATTTTTTACGAGTCCAAAAAAGTGATAAGATAAAACCCATTGAATCAATCAAAAATAATCATTGTCACCATGTTCCATGACCTGTTGTTGCACAAGTGAAACATACATTAGCATTTTCAATGAAAATTATTAAAATATAAGTGAAATACATCCTAATTTGGTAAAAATGTCATTTTAAAACTTATAAAAGCTCAAAAAAGTAAATCATTCTCACCATTTTAGTAATTTTCAAATCAGAGAGAATTTTTACCCTATTTTACCTTGATCTTCAGGCGTAGAGTACAATGAATCTTGGACACCATTCATTGAGTCATTCACTGCAGATAAAAGATTTGTCTCTTCCCTTCAATTTCATTGTATTTTTATGTATTTCATCAATAGACTAGGCTACATGGAGGGTTTAGCAAAAAATTATGTCGAGGGAGAACAACATGGGTTTTACCCATAGGACATGCACTGCTCACCCTACTTCCAACTGTGGCAGCACGCTAGAAGTGCAGAAAAATATATAGACAGTTGCAATGGTGCAAAGCTGGGAACTTTTTGGAAAATCCTCCACATCGAATGCCTTATTTCTGGATTTTATTCCATAAAAACTCATGAAATTTTATTTGATGGATGTTTTATAGGTTAATCAACCAAAAATGGTGATCGAATGGAAAGAAAGAGAACACGAAGCTGAAGATCATCAAGTAGCCTAGGACCCAAATTGCATTAATGCTCTTAGGGACTGTGGGTTGCTGAAATGCTTCCAAATTCATAGGATTATGAGCCATGTAGAGTTATTGTAGCATTTTATTATTTGGTGGGATGTGGATTGCCGACTATTCATGATTGGGGACCAAGAACTTGAAATATATTTCATGGACATTTATTTCATTATTGGTTTGTCTAGAAAGGGACAATAGATTGAGTTGTCTGGTTCTCGCACTAGAGGGGAAAGCACAGGTATGTTGATTGCGAGACATTGTCCAGGCACTCAAAGAACCTAGAGTGGGAAGATAGATATAAATACCATCAGTAATCTCCCACTATGAACAATCCTTCATACTATGGCCTAAATAGCTTGGGCTAAGGGGTTGCATGAAGCAACAAAGTCTCATTTCTAGTACGCCATTGATTATTTAAGTCCCACAGTTTTCAACTAGTGTGAGGGTTTGTTGGTCAATATGAAGAGACAAATTAATAAGTACAAGTTAGGAAAGCTAAAACAATTAGTTTTGGATCGATCTTAGTGACGTTCTTCTTGGAACATGTGCCATTTTTTTTATATCAGTGGATAGAAGTGGATGCACCAGCACCTAGAGATTCATGGTGGATGAGGTGGGGTGAGTTGATGCCTTGGCATGGAGGTGGTTAATGGATGCCTTTTCCTCCAACATTTTTTGGATGGTTGTGACAAAAGCTAATCATGATATATGATTAGGCATACGCTATCACGGATTTCCTAGGAGATCCCAATCTTCTACTTCCACCAAGCGCATAGTGGACTGACGCGGGTAAAAACTAGTTTTTGAAGTTTTTAATTTTTTTCTTATATGTGTATTAAGATTTGATAGCTGTGATTTTTGTAGATGTTGAACCAAAGAGACCTCTAGGGGTTTATCCGATAGCCAGGCAAGCAGCACACTAGATAGAGGATTATCCCTATGAGGAGGGAGCATTCCCAATCATTGAGGTGGAAGGCAGTATGGAAGTCTTGACAAGGGGCATTCTAGAATATGCATCAATTGATGAGGTGCCACTGTGATATCATATACATACTACAGGGATACCTGCTAGACTGCGTGAGTTACTAGACTGAGTCATTAGAGTTGTGTCATGCTATCATGATCACCATGTGGGTGAATAGATATCTCTAGTATTTATTTTCTGCACTTATGTAGGCTTGAGAAGCCATGTGTCTCAAAACACAGTTTTGACATAATAAAGTTTTTGCAAACACTCTTTATATATATCTATATATATATATATTATATATATATCTATATATTATATATATATATATATATATATATATACATGTTTTCCTGTTATGTTCACTATGTGATGGTTTTCCATTTTACATATGTCACAAATGTCTATCTAATACATAATTAGCCAATGTATCTGTTAATGTGTTCAAACGTCTCGAAATATGTTCATAAGTGATATAATAAAAGTCTTGTTCCAAAAGATGAACTCACAAATACATTCTCAAAATTTGAGGGTTTGTAACTGAATATTGTTTGTTAAGTTGTAGTACAATGATTTGTGAATCAAGATTAAGTACTAACTCCCTATTGCAAAGAGCAATGGTTTCTAACAAAAGCTTAATAACCGCACTATATTAGGAAATATTAATGTTACTACAACCTAAAAATATGCCTTATAAATTCACTAACTCGCCATTAGGGTCATAGATTTCCCATACAGTAGAAGAAAATTTTTGTGTAATATGACAAGCTCCATCAGTGAACCAACATAAAGGTTTGATGATATCTGTAAACCATGTAGAACACATGGTAAGCAAAGGAAAAAATGTTTGCAAAAGCAAACAAGCACACCAAAACCAAACTACACACTAATGTACAAAGCATTTACATGAAATCATACATAATACTTCTTGAGGTAAAGCCCATTTCAGGGCTTAGCCAACTAATTTCCTTAATAGTTAAAAAACTCATAGGCACGTTTATGTAATACTCCTTTAACAATGTAAGGCCCATGTGACATTGATTCAAATTTCCCAGCTCCCAATTTATCATTGGCTTAATCATATAACAAGACCAAGTCACCTTCAGCATAAACACGAGGAGTAACATTTTTATGGTATTGTGATTTAACTCGTTTCTTTTGAGCTTCAATTACTAATGCAAAAATACAGTGAGGTTCATCAAGTCTTTTGAGGTAAAGTAATTGTTCCTTCGATGAAGTGCCAAGGAGTAATTCGACAGCTAGTTTCAATGAAGGAATCTTACATTCAATCAGAAGTGTTGCCTCTAGACCATACACTAACTAAAAGGGCATAAATATAGTTGTTGTCTTAGCTGCAGTTCGGTATGACCATAGAGCTAAAAATGGGATAAGGTGTCAATTCCGTTTATGCATCCAAACAATACATTGAAGCATTGTAATCAATACTTTGTTGACAAGCACCCAGATGCGGGTGTTAAGGGAGGTATTCAATAATGCAAGTACGTCCACACGCCGAAGGCATGGTGCCACGCTATAGCCAGGTGGGTGCCATGGGCTATGGGCAGGTTTTCGACAGAATGAATTTAACGCGCATTAACGCGCATTCATTACCGGGGTCTTCCCAAGGTGCAGACACCAGATATTTGTTAATGGCGATGGAAGAAACATTCTTGTGGCTCTGTTTTCAGTTCGGTTGGTGCTCTGGAGAGTTGGTCGTTCAGGTGGGCGTGGAAGAGGGGAGCTCTGAGGGTAGAATTCCCACCCTCGAGTCTTTCCCCTGTTTCATTAACGCTGTGTGTGAGCAATCGACCAGAGTGCACTTGCAGGTGGAAGTTGGGATGCGGAACCATCGTGGTTTCATTCGCCGTGACACTCTCTCCGTTCGCAGAAGGCACCAGGCCTTTAAGTTTTTCTCTGGGATCAGTATGGCTTCGCATGGTGGGTATCGCAAGCCTCGTAGGGGAGGCAATTTAGGACAGAGCCGAACCAGGGACAGTTGCCATTCAAGCCCGAGGCGTATCACTCCTCTGGCCTATGCTACGCCTCCCTCAGGTGATTCGGCTTCCTATGCGGCAGATTTGGAAAATGAAGTGCAGACGGCGACCCTTTATTATCGCCGCAAGAGGGATAAACCAATTGTGAAAGCCATGATTACAGTTATTTTCGCTGAGGAGGATGAGACAGAAGGAAATTGGCCAGCGGATAAGGATAATAAGATGCCCCCTTCCTCAGATAACAATTCCAAGATGAAAGATAGCTCCTACAGTCCGGAACTTCAGAGCAAGATGGATGAAGACAGCACCTATAGCTACTCAGCAGAGCAAGCGGAAGCCTTAAAAGAATTTACCAGTCTCAAGGGGAAGGAACCGGGGGTTAGTTCAGAAGGTCTTCCAGAGGCTCTCAAGGAAGCTCACATTGACCAGACTCCCTCTCCTCCGAGTAAGGCAAAGCCTGAAGAGTCGGAAGACACTTTCGATTACACTTTGTACCTCAAATTACCTCCGGGCATCGAGCGTCTTGAAGACATTCCGACTGGCATGGAAGTTACATGGGAAAGGGACCCGGTTCGCACAGCAGAGGACCGCAAGAAGCGAGAACTGGAGCGAGCAGCTGAGGAGTGCAAGAAGCAGGGCAACTAATGGCAAGTGCGTTTGGGGTAAGCCTGATAACAGGCGAATGCTGGATTTCCTTTTTGCTTATTTTTGGTATGATGGCCCGAAGCAATTACAAATTTGCTGGCCATAAAAACTGTTTTTTGTACTGGGTCACAGGGTCTAAGATCAGTTCCAGTTTTTGTTACAGGTCAATGCCAGTCAATGTTTGTCTTGGTCAGTCTATGTCCTGGTCAGTCTATGTTTGTTTTGGTCAGCACATATCCTCGTTGTTGATATTCTTGTAAGCATGTATATGTAGACAATCAAGATAGATGATGTTAGTTTTGCCAGAGAGCTGAACACTCGCTCTCAGAGGTTCTCACCTCCTATACATACTTTTTTTGTTTTTTAATATATTTAGCATAACCTTTACTCAGCAAAAAAAATACTTTGTTGACAACCTCAACTTGGCCATTGGCTTATGGATAGTGATTAGTTGAGCTGTTGTGATGAAAAACCAACTAAGTAGTAAGCTCTTTCATCATGTAATTTTGAAAATGAGATCCATGATTAGTTATGATGGCTTGAGGGACACCAAATCGAGCTATGACGTGATTAAAAAGAAATTGAGCTGTAATTTTATCTTCAGAATCATATGTGGGCAGCGCCTAGGCCCATTTAGTAATATAATCGACGATGATGATGATATAACCATGCTCGTGATCGAGCTTGGGTTATAGGTCATGAAATAAATACCCCATTTGGCAAAGGATCTGATGGTACTAACTAGGTGTAAGGGTGCGGGTGGGGCACATTGTTTGCAGTTATAAATCTGCAAAGCATGACATTTTTGGACTAATAAAATGGATTCTTTGAAGATCAAAGGCAAGAAATAACGGTGAGAAGGATTTTTTAAGCCGTACCATATCCTAACATGTGACTACGACAGGCCTGAGAGTGACAAGCATTTAATACTCTCTCATCTTCTTTAAGCATTAAAAATCGACGAAGGATTGAATTAGCACCAACATGGTATAAAGTATCCCCAATAATTCGGTAAGGTTGAGACTGACGTTGGCTACGTCGATGTTAAGAGTTGCATAACTCTGGTCGAAAGGTTTGGGTCTGGAGATAGGTATTGATATCTCCATACCATGGATTGACAACACTGATTAGGAAGAGAGTTTCATCAGGAATCAACTCATTGGATGCAATAGACATGGTTGAGAAAGGAAGGTCGCAAATTAATTTGGCAAAAACTAGTGATTTCTTTGATTTAGCTTTAACAAATTCCAAATCGAATTCCTGTAACATAAAAATACATTTATAATACTTCCCCCCCAGCAATTGATGAGTCAGAATGTATGTCATGCAGTTGCAATCAGAAATCACAGTGGTTTATCATAAGAGAATATAGTGCCGAAAGTGTTGAACAATGTGAATAGCTACTAAAGAAAATTTCTTGACATGGTAATAAATCATGTGTTCATCTCCATCATCATCACCCTTAACAAGTACCATAATAATAGTACTATTGGCAATGGCCAAGTACAAGAAATAATCGTAGTGATAATTTGTGGGATGCAGTAAAGGAGCACTAATGAGGGGATTTTCCAATGCATTAAAGGATTTTTTAATGACTTCATCCCAAACGAATGGGATCCCTTTCTTTAATAGGCAAGTAAATCCCTTGTTAGTCTCAGCATAATTCGGGACAAAACAATGAAGAAAATTAGCTTTCCCTTGTAAACACTGCAAATGATGTAAAGAAGATGGAGGGGGGAAATTCATGATGGCATCCATGTTAAGGAGATCGATCCAGATGCCTTCATTGGATACGAAAAACTCTAACAGCTGAACATATTCAATGCGAAAGACACACTTATGTAGATTCAAATGAATATTATAGTTTTGGCAGCGAGGAAAGATCTCTCGAAGGTGATCAGGGTGGTCATGACACTTAGTAGAATGTGCTAGTAAGTCATCAAGATAAGATTGAACAATATCATTAATAGAATGAAAGGTATAAGATATCGCTCATTGGAAGTTAGCGCTAGCATTCTTTAGACGAAAAGGCAATTTTTTGTAAGCAAAGGTTCCCCAAGGACAAATGAAAGCAGTTTTATGTTGATCGGTGGGAAGAATGTTATTTTGGTTGTATCTAGAAAAACCGTCCTTAAAGGAAAAAATCTTGCTGCTGACACATTCATTGATGATTTGATCTATAAAGGGAGTTAGATAATTATCTTTAGTACATGCCCGATTAATATCACAACAATCAACACAAACGTGGATAGTTTCTTATTTCTTAGTCACAGGAACAATACTAGAGACCCAATCTATCAATGGAATAGGATAAATGAAACAATCTTTAAGAAGTTTTTCATCTTGTTCCTTTATGGTAACTACCTTGCTAGGGTGCATGGGATGAAGGCACTGACAAACAAGCTTCACATTTAGATAAGTAGGAATATTGTGCACTACTATACTCAATCTATGTCAAGCATCTCTTTGTATGACCAAGCAAAGACATCACAAATTTTTTTGAAGAGGGTGGTGTAAATCTTGATGTCATCTAGAGAACAAGAAACCTCGATATGGATATTTTTGACAATCCCGTGTTTAACATAGATGTCAATGGGAATTGTAGCTAAAATTCTATCCATGTTTCCTTTAGACAACACTTCGTAAACCAAAATAGATGTCCTAGGTGGATGAGTTGGTATATTGGAAACAAGGGTTTCTAAACAATCAGCGAATCTTATTAAGGATTGGAAGAAATCAAGAACAATGATGGGCATCATTCCACAAAGTTTCTTTGAGAGACGTAACTTATGTGATACTCTTGTCAGTTGGAAATGTCTTATTCAAAGGATATGTAGAATCCCAAGAAATGAGCTAGGGAGATTGCAAATATGTGTCTACACTCATACTGAAATGATCATGAATTTCAGAAGTTTCCGCAGAAGCCGAAACGACAACTTGATATTCTTTCTCTATGGGGCTAAGTGGCATTGCATCACCAAAATTGTCAATTTGATCGAGACAAGGAATGACCCAAGGATTGTGGCAAGTTGAGCTCATTTTAATTGAAGTGATGTTTCAAGGTGGAAGGGAAAAAGTTCCCATAAGGGAAGAGTCTTTGAAAAGACCCACCTCAACACTCTCATTAGGAAAATCATTGTTCCCAACATACGACACATTACCATTTGAGGAGTTGAAAGAGAAAAAGGCAAGCTGATCAATGGTGACTATTTTCCCTTGATGAGGAAAATGGAGCACATAGAATAAAGTGGAAACCACACAAAAAAATTCATGGGTCTAGCTACGACCAAGTAGAAGATTGTAATTTAGATTGGCATCGACAACTTCTACTTCCAGGTTAATAGTTTTTCCTTCCAATGATATGGGCAAGTCATTGAGAATACCATAGGGACGTGAGCCTCTACCATCGAAGGCTTCTAAGGTATTAGGGGATTGGTTGGGAGGTGGAGAGTCAATATATTTCCAACATAAAAGGGACATGGTGCAAGTAGAAGCACCTTCCTCAATAAGAGTCCTATGAATAGTCTTCCCCTTGACAATAACTTGTATCAAGAAGGAAAGTTAATGAGAGAGACAAGGAACGTGTTTCTCGAGGTCAAATGTAATCAAATTCAAATCCATAGATCAATCCCTCCTATGGAGGATAGTAATGCCTTTCTTTATGATGGATAAGTCTAGAGGACTTCCAAAGATGACATCACCGAAGGTGTTTGAGCTAAATATTCCACAATATTATAACGTTGAGAAACTTGCGCATTTGGATTGTATGATGACTTCTGAAGAACACCTTTGGGAGGAAATTGGAAAATGGAATCATTACTAGGTTGTTCAATATGAAGAGGACTAGAACTGGGTAGAGTGGAAGTAGAAGGTGTAGTAGTGACATCATTTTCCACAACTAGTTTGGTAGGAGTCTAATAATATTTTGATCGAGTAGAAATAGAGATAGGTTTCATTCCACTCATGAAAACTTGAGAACCTAAATACGTAGAGGATTGAGGTTGATCTACCAGTAAAGTCTAATGTGACAGAAAAGGTTCTTTCAACAAAGTTGGTGTCCCTAGGGTGCCTTTTAATAGATGACTAACATTAGCACAGTGGGGACAATCCTTGGTATAATGATCTTCATCACATATAAGACAAGGATATTTCGGCTTACATTTGGATGCATCATCAGCAAGTGGTTAAGGAGGATCCTATTTTTGGGTATTATATTTAACCTTACCTTTACCCTTCTTTTATTCCTTTAGAGGCTTTGTCTGCTGTGGTAGATTGGATAACATTCACCTCGAAATTTTTACTAGGAATTTTGGGAGTATTCGAAGGAGGGAAGGTTGTTGTAGCCAAAGTAGATTTCCACTTCATAGAAGGAGAAGAAGTATTACTAGAATTTTGAGCTATTAACACAACAATACCATCAACGAGTGGTGTCTCCACAGGTTTAGAAGATGCCAAATTAGTTGAAGGTCATGGAGCATCTGGTAAGAGATCATAAAGCATTCCAGATTGTGAATATACCAAATCTAGATACTGATCACGATTGATGGCTTGTTCTTCGGTCACATAGCCACCCATAACAATGTTCTTGGCGATTTGGTTAACAAATGACTTAGTAAACCATTCACTGTTAAAAGCTCATCAAGGATTTTGAACTTAATATTGTGACAACGATGTATCCATTCATGGATGTGATCAGAGATGTGGGTAGAAGTATTCTATTTCAAGGATCTTAGGATATGGGTACTAGTTTCATACCGAATTGGTAGTTGGAAGTGAGTAAGAAAAGCCATAGCCAAATTCTTGAAATATTGAAAGGCGCCTCGAGGTAACTCGATCTACCATTTGGCAGTAAGAACAGTTAGGGTTCATTGGAAAAGTCGCAATCAAATGGAGTCGTCGACCGAAGAGTTAGATGAACACCATAAGTGATAGGTCATGACATGAGCTTGGGTTTCTTCTCCAGACTTCCTTTTGATTTTTCAAAAATCTCCAGGAGTTTTGGTAGGTAATGAAGGCCAATATGGTGAATGAAATATTGGGTCGGTTGTGAGGCTTGCCACATCTGGTAACTTCAAAGTTGCTAAGAATGATAATTGGGGATTAAAATGCATGAAAAGCCTTTGATAAGGTCCAAATTGAGGATTCCAACCTTGTTGTTATTGATTTTGCCCCCATAGTGGTGAATTTTGACAATAGGGATTTTGAGACGGCCCCCCACTAGAGGAATTTATACCATAGAAATGTTGAGTTTGTCCCTACAGAGGTGGGTTCTAACCAGGAAAATTTTGCTATTGACCCAATAGAGGCCGCTGAGAACAATAGGGGGGATAGAAAACCTGTGGGGATTATTGAGCATAGGTTTTTTTGATCCAATGGTTGAGCTTGTTGATACAATGGTTGACCTTGCTACTGCAATGGTTTCCCTTACTACTGAAATGGTTGACCTTGTTGGCACATAGGTTGACCTTGTTGCTGAAATGGTTGACCCTACTGCTGCAATGGTTGCCCTTGCTGCTGTAAAGGTTGTTGATAAGACCCTTGTTGCATGTCAGGTCCTTGTTGTACAAAAGTTCCACGTTGCTGATAGGTTCCTTGTGGGATTTGATATGTTCCTTGCTGTAAAGAATTACCAACTCCTAGAGGATAAGTTCTAAAAGTAGACAGAAACTAACCAAATGACCCAAATGAGGGATTTTGACCAAACTACATGTGGGATCCTTCCTGTTAATTGAAAGGTGGGTTTGGAGATTGTTGTGAACCATATGGAGGGTATGGTTGTTGGTAAGGTATTTGGCTCGAAAGAGGTTGCTGATAAGGAGTTTGACTAGATCTAGAAAGAATACTACCAGCAACTTAAAATGCTCCTATTACGTGAGTTTGGGATCCACTCACATGGGTGCCACCATAAACAGGAGGTATATATGGAGGAGGTGGTTTCCCCCCAGGGGGGTGGTACATATTTTTCACTCAATGGAGGAGGTGTAACCATTATAGAGTTTGAAATATGAGTTGAAGAACCTATAGGGAAATTAATTATCCCAACTATGAATGTAGGTTGAACAATAATAGAAGAAACCATAGTTTGAACAAGAATTACGAAAGCCACGTCTGAAACGAATGGGCCAAAGGTAGGCATAATTCCAGATGACCATATTGAATGATGATAAAGTGAAGGTGTGGTTGGAGTACCTAAAACTAAACGACCAAGAGAGATATAACCTGGTGAGAATAAAGGTTCACTACTTTCAGGTGGTGGAGTTGGTATACTCCCCATATGAGTAGAAGACTCATATGGAAAGCCTTTAGGTGGAAAGTGATATTCAAATTCATCACCAATACCTAAAGTTTGAGTGGCTAAGACTTCTAGAAGAGGATCGTGAGGAGAGGTTAGAATCTCACCTTCTGATGCCATGGGTGGTGATGGTTGGTGATAAGGTGTTCGAGATGAATGAGGAAAAAGTTCCAAAGGTACACTAGGATTATCAAATGGACTATACGGTCATTAAGGAGATATTATCAAATGATCGTAAAGTAGATTCGGAGGAAACAACAAAAATCTTTGAGGAACCTCAGGACTTTCTGGGTCAGATTCTTGAGATGATGACAATGACTCTCGAGGTGGGGGATGAGAAGAAAGGGGTTGAATACTTGGGATAATTCCAAGTTTAAAACCTTGACCTTCAAGTGACTCTAGAATCTCAGGGTGGACTCCTTGTGATGATCCTTTAATGTCAGACTGTGAAGGGGATATGTAAGGGGAACTCGACAGTTCTGCCATGATGACCTTTTTCTCAAGAAAAAAAGGAAAGGAAGTGATTTATTTTAGGTTCAATTAAAATTTACCATTAATAAGGAATAATGAGACCAAGGAGAACTACATGGGTAAGAAATTTTATTGTGGGAAGTAAATTTTAGAACTTAAAAACAAAAAGTAAACCAAAAAGGGAAATCTAGACAAGAGGGTTTACCAGGTATCTATGAACCATAATATACACCTTAGCTGAAACCAAGGACTTAATGTACAATGGACAATCTCCAAAAATGTTGTGATTGGTGTATCATGTTTAAAAGCCAGATGATTCATTTACCTATGTCTAAAGGATAGAAACCTAGTGGGTTCTCCCAATATATATGTGACAATATGTGGAGCACAAGTCCTTGTTAGTGTTGTCCAATATAGAATCGTTTTATGAGAGAGCTTCCATATACTTGCCATATGTGTAGTGCCTCCAATATACCCAAGAGTATTGTAGAACAATCCTATATACTTCTGTACGTGGGATAGGACTTCACCCCCAGGATACAATGATGGAAAATAACAACAGCTGCTAGGTTTATCGATACCAAAAAATGTCACTAGCCTAGACCTCTAAATGTTTGAATTAAATTCCAAATTATCCTTAGGTTGATTGAGTAAATTTTAACATTTATCTTGAATTATGTTTCAATTTTGGGCTTAAAACGATGTCACCCGAATTCCTGAGATGCAACTTTATGAAAAAAAAATTCTATGTCGATGAAAGCTAAACTAATAAAGGGAAGAAATTTCAATCAATATTGCATCAAACAACATGCCTTCCACTAACTTTCACTTTTTATTTCCAAAATGTAATGCTCAAAAATAAAATTGATCTTCACTTTTCACTGTCCTAAATGTAACTTTTCAAAAGCAAAATGATCTTAACTTTTACCAATATGCACTTATATAAATGATGTATTTTCTTTGGTTTTTGAATTCACTAATGCAACTAAAGCATCAACTAAAGAAAAATGAAAATTTGATCCAAATTCTCTAATCCAACTAATGCACCAAACAAAGCAACAACAAATCAAATTCAAAAGAATATAAATGAAAATACCTTTAACTTTTTCTCTTTTGAACAAATAAAGGATGCAGTCTTTTTAGCTTGTAAATCAAACAATGTAATATATGCTTGATGGACAACAAATATGGTTTCCAAATGCAAGATGACCTAATGCAATTGAAAAGAAACTTTGTAAAAGACAAGCTAAAACCAATGAAAATTGGTGTTTTGAATGATTTCCACACAAAACAAGATTCAGTCAATCAGAAAACCAAAATATCAGTGACACGAACAAGCAACAAGTGACAATCAAAATACCTAAAAACCTAGAATTCTGTCCAATTTCACTCCAAGCACTTGAAATCCAAAGAGGCAAAAGTTGCTAATTAATGATGATAACCACGCAAAAAACTGGTAAATCCAATCACAAAGGACAGGAAAAATACATCAGGGGCCAAGACACACTGGATTCTAAGAGAGAAACCCTAATTTTTCACAAATTTTGAGATCAACGTGATTTTCATTGCCAAACTCATGCTAAAATGGGGTTCAATGTGACTGTTTTAAGGAAATGCACATAGGAAGTGCAACTATACAGGTAAAAAATGAGTTGGGCAAGGAATATGGGAAAAAATAAAAAAGATTTCAAAAAGCAATCTAGACTCAACAATCTAAGGCAATAATCAGTCAATGTGTAGACCTATAAGGGCCCAAACTAGCTAAGAACTCAATGGTCGGTCAAACTGATTAGGACATTAGATTCAAAAATAGAGTGAAGAGGCCATAGATTCCCCAATGGATTTTTTATTTTGTTGTGAAGATAAATCCCCTTTGCGAACAAAGGTGATCTCTCTAGCCCAATGAGTGGGTCTAGTAACAAATTGAGCAAACTAATATAGACTTTCCTAGCTTATGTTTAAAAATGCAGAGAGAGAGAGAAACCTACCTCGCTTTGATGCTAATTGCTCAATCCTTTAGTGATTCCTTTGATCCCTTAGCCTCCAGGCTAGCTCCTTTCTTGTTCCTTACATTCGAGTACATGTGAAATATATTAAAATACATTACAAGATACAAGAGAATACATAGCATATATCAAACATAAACTATATGATAGATCAAGGAGTATCAAGCTAAATGCATAAATATTTAGACATTTACGGAAAGTGAACATGAGATATATATATTAATGAATAAAAAAAGGAAACATAAAACCATTGCATTGATGTTGGAGACCTCCTTTTGGTGGATGTACAAGTCTAAGCCAAGACTCTTCAAGCACTCCTTCTCCAAGTTAGATGAGCAACATTTACGCATAATCTCAGTATAGAAATGTAGGCAATCAATGACAAACCGTTTGGGAATGGAGGTTATTTGATTTATAGGAAGGGAGAGGGAGCTACAGATACATAAAAGAGGGAGGAAGGTCCACATCTCAAGGGGACGACCCTTAAAGGTAGGATCAAGAGCTCAAAATGAGAGAGCTTGACCATATCTCTACCTAACAACATCGAACGCATTGTTTCTCGAAGTTTCCTGCATACGAAGTTTCTCCCCCATTTTGAGAAAACCTGCCAGAAGAGGTTCAATGTGGCTTTTCATATCAAAACCCGTGATGGTAGTGCAAGGTCAAAGAAATGCAGCCTGCCATTAGCGCGGGCAAATAGTAGAGCAAAGAGCGATGGTCCTGAAATTTAGGGTTTCGGTCAACTTTCTCCAGAATTGACTCAGGGCAATTTTTATTCCATTCTTCAGGGATGTTTCAGTATATGTTTCATGATGAGTACACTTCAGAGTTGTCAATATTTTCGCATTTTGTGATGTGGAACAAGAAGTGAACAGGAGGTGTGACAAAATACTATGTAATAGATCCATTGAATAATGGTGGTCTAATAGACGTTGGTCCTTCTTGGTTGCTCATCTTGATGAATATTTCTTCAAGCAATCAAAATTCTTTTGAAGGACCTCCTCTGATACCAATTGTTAGAAAAATACTAATAGGGGGGGTGACTTAGTATTTTAAACTACTTATTTCTTTTCCTTATTCAGATATTTGTACATGACTAGTATGAAGTAAACCTACATATGTATGCAATTTTTATGAAGACGAATAATGTATATCCAGTTCACTAACTATTTCACTTAATTCATCATTTTTTTAACTCAGACCATTATATTAGTACTTCAGTAAAAATTAATTAAATAGTAATCATGTGTAGTAAGAACAAAATAAGTCATCTCACACAAGCAACACATAAACACCAGTATTTTTAAGTGGAAACCCAATGTGAGAAAAAACCATCGTTGTTGTCTTATTTTTCTTCTTCTTTTATTATCAAGAGAAATTTATTACAATAGTTGTCCTAACAAATAATCATACTTGTATTCATGCACACACCTGTAGAAGGCTACAACTTTCTCTTGTTTTCCAGCTTCTGTTGGAATGGAGCTACAACCACCTTATTTTCTATTCTTTGTGGATTACTTTTCAGAATATTTCAAACTGGATCCATTCCAAATATTAGACAACAATAATCAAATCAACACTGTATCAAATCACTCAATAAACTTAATCACTAAACCAAATACCAAACCCCAAAAATTCAAAGAAGCTAGATCATTTCAATTCAATGTATACTCTTCATCAGAATGTCAGACCATCTACTGTTCATCACATAAAATAGATCCTGACACTACACGCCCTAGACAACCTTATGTTAGAATATATACACAATTATTATGAGACGTACCTGTTTATATATGCACATTCTCTTCAGATAACCCACGTACATATCTCAAAATAATGAACCCTGAAACTCAATCACTACAGTATCGAAATCATTCACTGAAATACATACTGACCTTGTCACAAATCTCTGATCCAAATACAGATCATCTCATAGCAACATAATTACTATTCAACATTTCATAACATAATTAGATCAACCACAATCAACATTGTCAAAGATAGATTATCATGGAAGACTTCATTGAAAGACAACAAAAAACATAAAAAGACTAATCATACATCATATATAGAAAACCCTAACATATGCATGTGACCCTTATAAAACAATTCAACATATGTACACACCTTTCAAGAAGAATACCTATGTACAGATCTTTCCATACTGCAGATTCTATAATTTACTACCCAAAATCTGATCCGCATATGTACGCACTATTTTTGAAGAAAAAACTGCCTACAAAACTGTAACTACTAAATAATTCCTTCATTCCTAAATATATCTGTTATCACTAGTTTCTTGAAATGCCCAATATTATGCTAATTTTATGGCCAAAGAAGCTATCATAGCCAAATCAGACCCTCTCCATTGCATAGTTCTCAGAAAATGCTTTCCAGTGGTATATAGAAGTCCAAAAAGGGGTTTCTAGATCAAAAGTTAGAGCATGTTGAAGATTACTCCTAAAAGGGCCATATGATTGAGGAAAATGGTTAAGTATGGAGGAAATATCACGTTTAGGACCCAAGAGGCTCATCGTCGATATCGCATATCGGTAGTCGGTGGGTCCGGCACATAGCATATCACATATCGGCAGTCGGCGGGTCCGGTCACAGAGAATTTTTCATATCGGTAGCTAGGGGGCCCTAGACATAGTGAATCTTGTAGTCCTGCATTATTGGCACACTAGTAGAATAATGGGCCGACACTCCAAAACCTTGTGGAGGTCAATATTGTGATGCAGTGTTAAAGTTCTGGGTCAGGCTGAAAAATGTTTACAAAGAAAAGGTCAACAAAGGAGGAGTGAGCCGCCCTCCTTTTCTCTCCTCCACATGGCAGTATCCTGCATCCTGCAAATTCCTAAAATCCCATAGATTCACATAGTCTCGTTGTTCCCTATAGTTCTTGCAGTCCTGCAGGTTCCATAGTCCCATAAATCGGCGGGTTCTAAACTTAAAAGACCTTGTGGGGGCCGATGCTGCGGTATAAGGTAAAAATGTCGGGGGGCCGAGAAAACCATTAACAAAGGAAATTCATTGAAAAACTAGGGTCGGGCCTCCCCTTCTCTCTCCTGTGTGTGGCATCGACGATCGGCAAATCGAAACGGTCACAAGTCTAAAACTATAAGAAATTGTCGATATTGTAATATGGACCAAAATCGCTGGGGAGGGCTGATTTTTAAATACAAAGGAAAGCATGGAAAAGCAGGGCTCGATGAGCCTCTTTCTCCCTCCTCTAGGGGACTATGTGGTGGCCTTGGATTGGTTCACTGAGCTAACATGGAAGCTGATGTCAACAATAACATGGCGAGTATGGAAGATGAAATGGTAGAGAACACGTGTCACTCATTTTTGATGTTTTCAGAGGTCCTATGGGGCTATTTGTGGGTGCCACGTGTCACCACTCAAAGGGTGACACATGGCAGTGATGATGTTAGTGGGTGATGTGGCTGTGATGGCATCAGCAGGTTTATCGTCGATTGATGATCGCATTGGTTAAGGGGTAAAGGCTTGAGAAATGGCGTAGTGTGATTGTGATATCTGAGACTTCCCTTCCATATGCAATAAAGTATTATGGTGGGGTCTATAAGGACCTCATGTCTACAATATTAGCCTTCTCCAAAGAAAAAGGTAAGGGGCCTTCTCCTCCCCAGCTATGATTGCGACATGTAGGACTCCTCCCCTTGAAGCGATAAATGACTAGGGAAGGGTCTATAAGGACCTCACATTCAGACTATCAGCCCATCCCAAAGAAAGAGCATAGAGAAGAGTAAAAAATAGTTGAAGTGC
This sequence comes from Pinus taeda, assembly GCA_000404065.3. Classification (NCBI taxonomy): domain Eukaryota; kingdom Viridiplantae; phylum Streptophyta; class Pinopsida; order Pinales; family Pinaceae; genus Pinus; species Pinus taeda. Next base: position 107,816 of record APFE030539141.1, on the reverse strand, counting down.
TGATATGCATGATTTGCAATAACAAAGGAAAAGGCCATGGATGCGATATTTCATAAGCCACATTTCATAACGTTTTCGCATCCGGGAGATCGTCTTATGCGGTGTAAGAGGAAATTGGAGGAAATTCAAGTTATAAAGGGAAAAGTCCCCCCCACATGTTTTTTTGAAGCCTTGGCACTGCTATCACTCAAAATTTTCTCAAGGCTAAAGAAATAAATTTCTGAGGTAACCACAAACCTAATCTTTTGGACTCGAGTTCTAGCCAACCTCAGTCCAGAGAGCACTCTCTCTTTATAGTTTAACTTTGTTTTGGTGGGATTTTAGGCTAGTTCTTAGTGCTCATAAGGTTTTGATTTTGATTGGTTGGTGGAATTTTGGGAATAGATGGGCAAAGAAAGCCTTCAATCCATTGGGCTATGGAGTCAATCAAAGAGTCGCTTAACTGAATCGGATCAATTGCTAAAGTAGGAGTTCACAGGGCAGGCTAGCACAACAAAAAGCAAATTTGCAGGTCCAAATGGATGAGGTAGTCCTAACCAGGGTAAAAGGGAAATTAAGAATCCTTAAATCAGGATCAAGATGAAGAAAAGAAGGGTGATTAGTAGCAAAGGGAAACTAAGAATCCTTTGATATGGACCAAACGGGGCGAAAGCTATGGAAGTAAGGGAGCAATTAAGAATTCCTAGACTAAAATAGTTTAGCAGAAAACAGTGAGAAAGTAAATAGTCAATACAGAGAGCATTAAAGCTAATTCTGAAATATCATTCCTTGTTTACCATTCAGATTTAATAAAGAAACATGTGAATATTCATAAACATGAAGAGATAATAGTAATATCCATGAAGAGATAATACTTATTTGATTTCCACTATGCACAAGAATCTTGTGAAATGTCTTTAACTTTATTGCATTATCCAACAAGCCAATCCAATCTTGATTACAATAGCTCTTTAGCTTGATATGAAATGTCTACATAAATGTCTTTGAATCCACCCAAAATACTTCAAATGAAGAAGTATTTATACTAATTCTAAACTGAAATATCTTGAAGAAAAATCAAGATTGGTTTTACAAATATCTCAAACTATTTTACATTAATAGAACTTAAATAAAGGACACTCAAAACTAATGAATCTATTTGGCACTATATTTATGGATTTTTTATGACAAAGAAGAGAAATTCTAATTTGATAGCAACTCTTAAGTGATGATAAGGCTTCCATGTCACTAACTGCCTCCTTCCTTTGTGCACTCTGCCCCTGAAATTCTGCAAAGTTAGGGTCCAATGATATGCTTGTATATCTCAATCCAAGATAGATATGTAAAAACTGAAAAAGGTCTTATGACTAGTATTAAAACTATTTATTCAAGGTTGTGGTCTTTCGATCATTTGTAAAACAAAACAAACTGTTAGGAAAACGTCGGGTTGACAGGGAGGGTCATTAATGGACTTATCAAGCTTTATAGGTCTATGGAGTGAGTTCAAAGTGATTTCGGGAGGTAAACCACGCTTCAATTGGTTAGCAGAGGCTTTAGGTGGAGCAGAAGGGTTTCATAAGATTACACAGTAGAATGGGCGAAGGCCAAGAAAACCTAGGTTCTTGGGGTTTGAACTTTAACGGGCAAACTTTTAAAATATGGCACGAATTGAACAATAGATGGTTTTTCGTGTAGCAGTCGTGCGGTAAGCGGTTTGTTTCCCATAGCTTTTGGGCACTTGGCGGTATTGGGGGGAGGCCACCTGATTCCATTCATCACGTGCCACGTAGCATTGGGGCCCAACAGGAAACCACCCATATCGGGTAGGTAAAGTTTCGTCTTTGGAGGCCTTGCGAAATCAACGAGGATCGTTAGATTTGACGGGGGAAGATCGAGTAGTGGTTGTTCTACGAAGATGCACGAACAGTAGTGGGGGACCCAGTGAGTGTTTAAAGGTGGCGGGTTTTAATTAATCATGGATTATGGTGGATTGAGGGCATCGGGGATGATTACATTGGCAGATGGTTTGACTGTAATTAACGACGGATTGATTAATTAGGTCAGGTTTTATTCATAAAGTTTATATTTCAAACTTTTGTGGTGGGTTATTAATATAAGGGTTTTATTTATATATATATATATATATATATATATATATATATTATATATATATATATATATATATATATATAATATATATATTATATAATATATACGGGAAGGGTTTATATCTCTTTTTGGGATTTAATACATATATAAGTGTTAGAAATTAATATGAAGATGGCGGAGAATGGGGTTTTAGCGCTAAGTGTAGTGTATTTAATTCATTTGCTTTTCATAAACACATTGTAACTTAGGCAAAAATGGTAATTTTTGAGGGTTTTTTAGGAAAATGGGTTTACATGGGAGTAATTGCTTTCCCTCAGGAAAATAGAGTTTAAACCTTAGAAAAAGGGGTTTTATGAGAGAAATGAGGGGGAGTGAAGAGGGGTAAATGTTTATGAAGGGATTTTTTGTACTTAAAGTCTATAAGTCATTAAGCCGACGGTTCGGTCCCTCCAAAAGTTAGAGAAATTCTCTTAGCCCCTTTGACTTAAGATTTTAGATACTTAAGACTTTTCTTGGAAATTAGTTAAGTGAAAAGTGTAATGACTCAGGGAGGTTAATCAATTTGACTTTGTGGATTTGATACATGCCCAATTATTATCCATACTTGGAACTTTGATGATGAAGGTGATCAACATGCTTTTATCTAACAATCATCACAATTCTACAACCATTCTTCTACTTACCCACCTACTCATCCTACCATTTTTACTTCTCTTTATTAGGGTGCGCTTAAGTTGGCAAACCCTTTATCAAAACTTTTCTTTTCTTTTACAATAGAAATCTATCTAAATCTAACCTTATTACATCCAAGTGCTTAGATTAAACAGTTGAGCTCCTTTTATTTACTCTACCTATCTATTTATCTGCCAAAATTAAATAGCTTGGTCAAATTTTACTATCTATCTCTAAGCATAAAATTAAAAATATGAAATAGCCAAGTTTAAACATTTTGACTATCCATGGATTGTGGCAAAGGTAACAAGTTGCACACTTTCACAAGTGGCATTTTGACTTGCACACTTTAATGGTCTTTTTCTTTCTTGGGGTTCATTTTTCATCTTTTTTGACCTTTTTATTCTTTTTGTCCTTTGATTTTTCTTTTAGGACATACCCTCTTTACATTTTTTTATTTTTTTGAGTTTTTAAATATGGAAAACATTTGCAAAAAGCAAAGGTATGTACATATTATAGTTTTAATCTTAGTCATTCGAAAATTATGACTCCTAATGGTATAGGAACCTAACAGTGGCTCCACTTGGGAATGGAATTTCCTTGTGAAATTTCAAGAACACCATCGACTAGTAGCCTGATCCATTGGGCCAAACCAACACATGTATATGCTCTGTTTTATAATCTTTGTGACTAAAAATCTTGAACTGAAATTGTAGCCTTTTCTACAAACTAAAATCTGATCTATGCTTAGACTATTGAGCTTATTTTCACTCATCTACCTACTATAGTCTGACTAAAAAGACTGCCATATCAAGTAATAACAAATTTCCAATGCAACCAGTCAAAGAAATGGATACTGAACATAAGTTTGCATTCCACTTTTCTAGGTAGAAAAGTAAATTCAGAAAATAATATTTTAACTTTTCCACTAGATTTAATAGCTCTATTGATGAACTTGGAAAATTCTTCTTCTATTGATGATTGTAATACATTGATCAAAGGATAATGGTAATCCTTCCATATAATATCTTCTGGATGATTTGTAACAGGTAAAGAAACCTCATTCGAAACTGCTACTTGATTTGAGTGATTCTCTAATTGTTTCTCCTCCTTGTTATCCACTATAACCAAGTACTTTGAATGCTCTTGCTCTTCATCAACCATATCATATACAACAAGGAAGTCTTTATCATTGTCTTTGTCATGTAGAAGCTTGCAAGGGAGTTGCAAAATCTCATTAATTTCAGATGAAAGATCATGATTATCTTTGTCATGTAGAAGCTTGCAAGGGAGTTGCAAACTCTCATTAATTTTAGATGAAATATCATGATCTATTAAAGTATGTTGTCTTATTTTATTTATATCCAAGGAGAAAAAATTTGAGAGATGGTTTTCATCAAATAAATTTGACTAGTCTTTAATTTCTGAAGAAACCACTACTTGCTAAAGATGCTCTTTTGGATCAATACTTTTAAGCTCTATCACCTCTATCTCCATATCACCGGTTTGATGTTGATTTTCACTATTGTCTTCTAATTGAGCCAGTTCAGGGAGCTGAATTTCTTCTTTACACTGATCAGTTTGTTGTGCTACAAGAATTGTTTCCTATGGGGAAACTTCATGGACCTCTAAACAACATACATCATCTTTTTCTTCCTCAGGAGAAGATAATTCAAGAAAGGCTTCTACTTTTTGAAAAGGCTTTTTTTCTAAAGCCTCTTATATTTCATATTCCATGAACTAATCATCATCATAGTAATCTTCCAGATATTGAATAAAACTTTCAAAATTGTCACGACATTTTTTAATTAGCAACAGAGATGAATAACTTTCCTTGTATTTGTCATGAAATACAATATGAAAATGCTTTAAAGAACATATGCTAGAGGCTGGTAAATTTTCATACCAAGATCTAGCCTTTTCCTCTAAAGTTGCCATAAATATTTTCATAAGACAATATTCATGGAATTTAACTTTAAACTTTTGGATGTGCATATGAAACCTTAATAAATGTAAAGCAGCATCATTTCCTGTTTCATCCTTAAATAATGGAATATTTTTTTACCAATCAACATTGGGCATAGGATTTGGAAAACCTGGAACTTTTGACCTATCTAAAGGAGCATACATGCATTGTATTCTTGAATTCATCTTGAAAACACTTTAATGCTAGAATGGAGTCACCATAGGTTATCAACAACTTTGGATTCTTTTACTAGTGGAGTCTTAATTATTTGAGGCTATTTGATTGGAAAATGATCATCATAAGAGTTAGAAGAATGATGCTCAAATGTGTAAGAAGATTTTATATTTACATTTGCCAAAGGAAAATAATTAAAAACTAATCTAAGATCTTCTCTAAAATACTATATACATTGAAAAAGTTTCTTGATGAGAAAGAACATAATGTCTTGGATAACAGTCCAAGTTAAAAGCTTGATCCTTTCACATAATTCTTTCAGGTTCATTCCTCTAGTGGAGTCTTCATTGTAGAATTAATTTTGGAGTCGCTAGGTGGATGATTTTAAGCTTTGTGTGTCTGATCACTGTCCACCATCATAGATCAGATCTAAAACAATTATGAAGAAAATGTTAGTTCTCCCCAGTATGGTTGCCACTATGTTATCGCTAAGAATTTTCTCAAGGTTAAAGAAAGAAATTTCTGAGGTAACCACAAACCTAATCTTTTAGACTAAGGTTCTAGCCAACCTAAGTCCAGAGAGGGCTCTCTCTTTATAGTTTAACTTTGTTCTCGTGGGATTTTAAGCTTGTTCTCAGTGCTCATAAGGTTTTGATTTTGATTGGTTGGTGGAATTCTAGGAACAGATGGGTAGAGAAAGCCTTCAAGCCATTAGTCTATGGAGTCAATCAAAGAGTGGCTTAACTGAATCAGATTAGTTGCTAAATTAGGAGTTCACAGGGCAAGCTAGCACAGCAAAAAGCAAATTTTCAGGTCCAAATGGATGAGGTAGTCCTTACCAGGGTAAAAGGGCAATGAAGAATCCTTAAATTGGGATCAGTATGAATAAAATAAGGATGATCAGTAGCAAAGGGAAATTAAGAATCCTTTACTGTGCACCAAACGTGGGGGAAGCTACAGAATTAAGGGAGCAATTAAGAATTCCCAGACTAAGATAGTTTAGTAGAAAATAGTGAGAAAGTAAACAGTCAAGACAGAGAGCATTAAAGCTAATTCTAAAATATCATTCCTTGTTTACCATTCAGATTTAATAGAAAAACATGTAAATATTCATAAACATGAAGAGATAATACTTATTTGATTTCCACTGTGCACAAGAATCCTGTGAAATGTCTTTAACTTTATTGTATGATCCAGCTAGCCAATCCAATCTTGATTACAATAGCTCTTTAGCTTGATATGAAATTTCTACATAAATGTCTTTGAATTGACCCAAAATAATTCAAATGAAGAAGTATTTGTACTAATTCTAAACTGAAATATCTTGAAGAAATATCAAGATTGGTTTTACAAATATCTCAAATTGTTTTACATTAATAGAACTTAAATAAAGGACACTCAAAACTAATGAATCTATTTGGCACTATGTTTATGGATTTATGATGACAAATAAGAGAAATTTTAATTTGATAGCAACTCTTAAGTGATGATGAGGCTTCCAAGTCACTAACTGCCTCCTTCCTTTGCGCATTTTTCCCCAGAAATTCTACAAACTTAGGGTCCAATGATACACTTTTATATCTCAATCTGAGATAGATATGTAAAACGTGAAAGAGATTATTGTAGATAAATATTTTATTGAGATAAAATTCTCTCAGTTTCCCAAAATTAAGCTCCAGTTGTTCATAATATTCTCTGCAAAAAGATGTCAAAAACAGGACTTTACACAGTCCAAAAACTAGGCTCTAAAGATATGCATTTATCTCCCTTTTGGTAATACCTGTGTAAAAAGTGAGAGAGGTTTTTGTATATTATCCTTTTAGGAACACAAGCCCCCTCCCGTATCTAAAAATACATCTTGAAATGGTGACAATAGTTTATGCAAAACTATGACTTAAACAAGAAATTTTTGAAGAATGTACCATTTCTGCTCTGATTTCATCTTTTAACTGTTTTTCACTTTTACTTTGGACAAACTTCATTGTTTCTGGTGAAAGTGTTTTCATCTCTGCTTAACCCTCACTACCTCCATGTTTACTTTTACTATTTACTTTTACCACTCTGTTTTTCATCTATTTTCAGTTTGACATGAATTTGTGTGCTTTGTAACTATCTTCCCTACTATTTGTCTTCATGCTAGCTGCTTTACTTGAATTGGTATTCAATCTAATACTATTTAACCCTGATACACTTTGATTATTCTTTAATGTGTCCTTTTACCTTCATTGTATATTTTAGGTTTTTACTGTCTATCTCAACAATGAATCATTTAATTTCATGTTTCCGCTACTTGTCTTTTAACCATATGTTTTATTTTCCATCTCTGTTTGAATATATTTGATAACAATCTCAGAGTAAACAGGTCTTATGACTAGCATTAAGATTTTTTATCCAAGGTTGCGGTCTTTTAATTGCCTGTAAAACAAAACAAACTATTAGGAAAACGTTGGGTTGATAGGGAGGGTCATTAATGACTTTATCGAGCTTTATAGGTCTATGGAGTGAGTTAAAAGTGATTTTGAGAGGTAAACCATGCTTGAATTGGTTAGCTAAGGCTTTAGGTGGAGTAGAAGGGTTTAATAAGTTTACACAGTAGAATGGGTGAAGGGAAAGAAAACCTGGGTTCTTGGGGTTTGAACTTTAACAGGCAAACTTTTAAAATATGGCACAAACTGAATAGTAGATGGTTTATCGCGTAGCGGGTGGGCGGTAAGTGGTTTGTTTCGCACAACTTTTGGGTGCTTGGCAGTGTTCGGGGGAGGTCGCCCGATGCCATTCATCGGGCGCCACGTAGCATGGGGGCCCAACAGGAAACCACCCATATCTGGCAAGTAAAGGTTTGTCTTCGGAGGCCTTGCAAGATCAATGAGGATTATTAGATTTGACGGGGGAAGATCGGGTGGTGGTCGGTTCATGAGGATGCATGATCAGTAGTGGGAGGGCCCGACAAGGGTTTAAAAGCGGTGGGTTTTAACTAGTCACGGATTATGGTGGATTAAGGGAATCAAGGGTGATTCCATTGGTGGATGGTTTGACTTGTAATTAACCATGGATTGATTAATTATGTCAGGTTTTATTCATAAAGTTTATATTTCAAACTTTTGGGGCGGGGTATTAATATAAGGGTTTTATTGATATATATACGAGAAGGGTTTATATTTCTTTTTGGGATTTAATACATATATAAGTGTTAGAAATTAATATGAAGATGGCAGAGAATGGGTTTTTAGTGCTAAGTGTAATGTATTTAATTCATTTTCTTTTCATAAACACATTGTAACTTAGGCTAAAAAGGTAATTTTTGAGGGTTTTTTAGGAAAAGGGGTTTACATGGGAGTAATTTATTTCCCTTAGGAAAATAGAGTTTAAACCTTAGGAAAAGGGGTTTTATGAGGGGAATGAGCGTGAGTGAAGAGGGGTAAATGTTTATGAGGTGATTTTTGTACTTAAGGTCTATAAGTCATCAGGCCAAGGGTCTCATCCCTCCAGAAGTCAGAGAAATTCTCTAAGCCCCTTTGACTTAAGATTTTAGGTACTTAAGACTTTTCTTGGAAATTAGTTAAGTGAAAAGTGTAATGAGTGAGGGAGTTTAATCAATTTGACTCTGTGGATTTGATACATGCCCAATTATTAATTTGACTCTGTGGATTTGATACATGCCCAATTATTATCCATACTTGGAACTTTGATGATGAGGGTGATCAAAATGCTTTTATCTAACAATCATCACAATTCTGCAACCATTCTTCTACTTTCCCACCTACTCATCCTACCATTTTTACTTCTCATTATTAGGCTTCACTTAAGCTGACAAACCCTTTATCAAAACTTTTCGTTTCTTTTACAATAGAAATCTATCTAAATCTAACCTTATTACATCCAAGGGCTCATGTTAAACAGTTGAGCTCCTTTTATTTACTCTACCTATCTACTTATCTGCCAAGATTAAACAGCTTGGTTAGATTTCTTTGGCTAATTAAATCCGCGAAGTGCAGATTAAGGTCTCACCCGAAGTAGTGTGGAGAGTGCTAGAACTAGGTTTCCGCACCCTAGAGATGTATGCAAAGTTTGATTGGTCCACTATTTTTTCTGTGCGTAGGTGGCTTCACGCACTTTCCCGTTCCTTGCAGCCTGATACATTGCCTTCACGTAGCCCTACCCAGGGGTTGTGCATCGTGCTTTGCGCTATTACCCAAGGTCTTACTTATATTCCAATATTAGTTAATTATCTTCACCTTCTTGAATGTCTTAAGTAATAATTAGCTATACAAAACATTCATATAGGATTGCACAGTAAATAAACAGTTTACTTGCAAATTATATCAAATCATGCATTAAATCAAGACAAAATACACAGAATTATAGAAAAACTTCTCTTTGTTGATACGTCCAATGGTTATAGACTCGACCTGCCTTGCGCACTCAGTTGTAGGGGTCCGCACACTCAGCTACAAACTACTAGGCCTCTATGCACTCAACTGTAGAGCCTTCTCCTACTCTACGACCCACATACACACTTTACAATTTGACTCAATCACTTAGACTTCTTATTCTCCTCTTTCCTCTTACACTTAGAGCCTCACTATATTTCTACAATCCCATGGTCCACAGAACATGGGTAGGTCTATCTAGTTGAAATTACATTACAAAACTAGGGCAGAGAACAATGTGACTCTATTATGGCTTCGCACTCTACCCTTGTAATTCACAAAGCTTTTACAAAAGACTTGGTCAAAACTTGGGCTTTAAGCCCAAAAACATGCCTTAGGGGGATTCCATGCCAAACAGGCCCCTAACACAAACATCGTGACTCACCCTCGAGTCACTCTGTTGGTGCGGAGATCTTTGTGTGAAGTCCCTCCATCTGTTCTCGAACTAATACAAGGCTAGCAGCGCACTGAGTTTCTGCTTTCTGGATCTGCTATATACATTGTTCCAAGACCTCTATGTTAGAAATGCTTCTCTCCATCAGTGCATGCATCCCCTGCATGTGTGCAAGCTTGCCTTCGATTTTTCTTGTGATGGTGAAGGCGTACTCAATCCAAGGCTGAACACATGCCTGCAAGGTTGCTTCCTTGTGTCATCCCACATCCACCTGCTCTTTCAGCGCTTTAGCCTATTGCATCTGTGCGAGCCTATGAGTGAGGACCACCATCTACATAGTTCCTTTGACGCTGTCATAATGCTATTGAACTTCTCGTGCCTCTGTCTCAAGGCACTAGATGTTGGGGTCCTCTTGCAAATTTGTGAGGACCTAAAGTGATTTTACTAAAGAATTCAGACTTCTGTGATCCATAATCTTGTTTGTGAGAATAATTTTAGCAAAATCACATAAATAATCATTTGTCGACACATTTCGAACCAACCAGTGTGGTTCATCGAGGAAGAAAGACATAGAGAGATAAAGGTAGAGATAGAGAAGGGTTGTTACAAGGGAGAGATGGAGAGAGAGTGATAGAGAGAGGAGAGAAAAAGTGAAGAGAGAGAGGTTATTTTTAGATGTAGAAGTATATCATTTGTTTGAACCTTAAGCTATCCAAGCCTCAAGTGAATTGACATGATTACCACTAGCAAGAGCTATATAGAGTGACATGATTACCATTAACAAGAGTTTTATAGGGACTATATTGACACATCATAATGTTCACACACATGTATAGAGGATATACATGTAGAAAATTAGGTTTATGGTGCTATGTAATCATGTGACAAGTGCACAATAGTATATATGTTGAATTGTTTAGCAATAAATTATAAGTAACTTCAAAGTTGGAATAAATAACATTTAACTTGGTTATATTTTTTAATGTATTTATGATGAAACTAAAAACTAACAATCTTATTTTTTTATATTGGAGGAATTTACAGGGTAAGTTCCTTAGATATAACACCAAAGGACACCACCCACAAAAAGATCATAGATCAGTACACCAGTATTCATGACATGGTTAAAACCCTCAAAGAGGGAAACAGTCCATGGCCTAGGCCAACGCGGCCACTTCAGGAAATTTATTAATGTAAAAGATTTTTTTTATGCATAAGCTTCTCTCATGAATGGTCACCTTACAAATGGCCGTCCATGCTCTTTAAATAGAGTTCATGGACCAATCGGGTGTTAAGCCATGGATAAAGTGTCTGTAATATTGAGGAGAGAATGAACTGTCAAATCACCTTATGTCTAGAAGATATCGTGATTGTCAAGTTGTAAGTTGCAAAAAGTGCATACTAAAGAAACAGACTTTACCTAACTATACACTAGACCAAGTTATACTTAACTATTTCCTATGTGTCAGAATATACTAACCTCCCCCCTTAAGAACAACATGGGATAGGATTGAAGGATGTAAAAATATGACAGAATAGGAGAAGGAAGGAGGCATTAGATCCTATCCCCCCTTAGTGACAACTTCCTGAACTCCAACCATAAATCAAAGTTTAGTAAACTTCACCTCTGTCAGAGCCTTTGTAAAGATTTCTACAACTTGATCATCAGCTGAACAATATTTCACTTCATGAACATGGTCATGAGTGAGATTTCTAATGAAGTGCATGTGTAGTTCAATGTGATTGTTGTGCTGATGTTGGATTGGATCTTTGCATAGCTGAATGACACTTTGATTATCACACCAAACTGTAGTCAAATGCTTCTGCTGAAAGCCAAAATCTAAAAAGATCTAACGAAGCCATAGGGATTCCTTATTAGCTTCTACAGTGCCACAATACTCTTCTTCTGTAGGAGAAAGAGAAATGGAACTTTGTTTTTTGCAATCCCATGTAATAGGTCCAGAACCAAGAGTGAAGACATAACTTGTAGTGTATTTCCAATCATTAGGGTCACCAACCCAATTAGAATTAGTAAAACCAACCAATAGCTGAGACGCTTCTGCACTATAATGAATCCAAAACTGAATTGTACCTCGAACACAACAAAGTATTCTTTTAGCTAGTTTCTAATTACTTTCATGTGGGTTTTTCATAAACCAAGCAATAATACCAACATCAAAGGAAAGGTCAGGACGGGTTTGGGTTAGATACAAAATGTTTCCTACAAGTTGACAGTATAAGGTAGCATCAACGTTAGTGGAAGTACAAGTGACTGAAATTTTGGCTCCAAACTAAAAGGGAGAAGGGGCTGGATTACAGTCTTAAATGTGAAAGTGGTGTAGAAGATCACAGGCATACTTGGATTGGGAAAGGGAAATACCTTCCTTGGATTGCAAAACTTGAAGACCAAGAAAATAATGTAAGTGTCCTAAGTCTGTCATTTGAAACTACTTTTTAAGGCTGGAATTAACATGGTTTATAAGGTTGGGATCACTACCAGTAAGGATAAGATCATCAACATAAAGAACATGAATGATAAGAGACTTACTCACTTTCTTGGTGTAGACAATATTGTCAAAATAACACCTAGAAAAGCCAGTATCTAAAAGAAAGCTATCCATTTTTGCATACCAAGACAGAGGGGCTTGATTAAGACCATAAAGGGATTTCTTAAGCTGACATACAAGGTTGGATTATGTTTGTATAAATCTAGGAGGTTGTTCCATGTAGATTTATTCATGCAAGTCCCCATGCAAGAAGGAAAATTTAGCATCCATCTGATGAAATTCCCATTTGAAAGATGCAAGAAAGGAAAGAACAAGGAACATAGAGTTCATTTTGGCAATAGGGGAGAAGGTTTCAGTATAGTCAATTCCTTCAACTTGTGAAAAATCCTTAGCAATAAGACAAGCTTTATATTTATCAACTTTTCCATCTAGTCCAAACTTGGTTCTGTAAACCTATTTGGATCTAACAAGTTTTCATCCCTTTGGAAGAGGAACAAGATCCCATGTATCATTTTCCAATAATGAATGATATTCTTCATTCATAGATATGTCCCAATCCGGGGCCTAAAGCTTCTGCAAAGGTTTCAGGATCATAATTCTCTAAAGATTGAGCCAATAAAGAAGAGGCTCTATCGAACAAAAAATGTGTACATCTGATCTGTAGGATCACCTGCAAGAGCACCTGCTGCATCCCCAGTAGCGCAAACCTATTTTGAAAGCTAAGCAGCTGAAGGAGGATCTCGAGAAGGTGGGGGAGGATTTTCATCCTTATTGTCATCATTTGAAGAAGAAATATTTTCAGAAGTAGAAGGGATAGAGACAGGTGGCATATCTACCAAACTAGGCTCGTAGGCCAATATATTTTCAAAAAACTTTACATCTCTTCTAATGATAGCGTTTTTGGATATGGGTTGGAAGAAGTCTATATCCTTTGACATCTTTAGAATATCAAACAAAAATACATTTTTCACTCTTAGGTTCTAAGGCTTTATGTTTCTCATCAAGAATATGGGCCCATGCCTCACTTCCAAAAGCACGAAAGTGACTTACATCTGGTTTAATTGAGCTCCATGCTTCTTCTAGAGTAATATTCTTTAAAACCTTAGTAGGTGTGTGATTTACTATGTAATTTGCACAGTTAATTTCTTCTACCCAAAAATTAAGACTGAGCCCTTTAGATTGAAGCATACAATTAACCATTTCCTTTAAGGTGTGATTCTTCCTTTTAGCTACACCATTTTGTTGTGGAGTATATGGAATAGTATGTTGCAATTGAATTCCATGTTGAGTGAAAATGTCGATGAATTTTTTGTTAACATATTCTCCGCCATTATCAGATCTTAGCTTAAGAATTTGATGGCCATATTGTTTCTCAACAAAGGCCTTAAAGGCCAAGAACATGTTAAAGACTTCTCTTGATTTTTAAGAATTATACCCCAAGTGTGTCTCGAGAAATCATCAATGAAATCTAAGAAATACTTGCAGCCAGAGAATGAAACAACTGGAAGTGGACCACATGAATCATTGGGCACAAGCTGAAAGGGGTTGAGGCATGCCAAGAGTCACGTTTTTCAAAACTATCCCGATGATGTTTTCCGAGTACACATCTGGAACAAACACCACCTCTGCAAGATACCATAGGAAGACCTATCACCATATTTTCCTTACATAGATTTTGAAGGGAGTGATAGTTTAAGTGACAAAATCACTCATGCCAAAGTTTGCTCACTTCATCATTATGAGAAAAAATACTGAGGGAAGAGTTGGTGACCCAAAGTTGTTAAAATTATACAACCTTGTATAATCATCAACAATACAAATATCTAAAATCTATCTAGGATCTCTTAGGTCCTTAATTACAATATCATGAGGTGAAAATTCAATGGTTTTTCCTTCACCTGAATGAATTATCTGATATACAGATAGAAGGTTACAGGATAAGGTAGGAACACATAATACATCATTAAACTCACCATTGTCTAGATGAATAGTTATAGTCCCTACAACATTAAGATATCTATCATCGCCAACATATATATTTTTGGTGTTACAATCATTTAAAGAAGAAAACATGGCTTCTTTTTTGGCCATGTGATAAGAAGCTCCAGAATCAATGAGCCACTCATGACAATGAGAAGAAGAAGATACTTGACAACCACATACAGAAAGTGTTATTCCTAAAGAAGAAGTTGAAGTTGGAGAGTCCTCCAAATGGATGTTATGCTTCTTCATTACTGCTTCCAAGGCTTCCATACTTTTAAAGCATTTGGATTCTAAGTGGAAATCACATTACAAATGTTATGATGCCTATCAGTCTTCTTCCCTTTGTTTTTATTTGCCTTATCATTATGTTGAATTGATTTTTCATTTTAAGACTGAAATTGCTTAGGACTCTTCTTTGGTTTAGGACCATTCTTTTTAGGATGCTAGTTCTTAGGACTCTTTGAATTTGGTTGTTGTTGGGCTGCTAAGGCCGTCTTAGAAGAGTTTCCAATATTAAGAAGACCAATATGTAAGAATTTTTCTTGTTCTCTTATTAAATAATCACAAAAAGCATCAAAAGAGGGGGACTTGTAGTCTTGTCCTTGAGAAATAAAGGCTTCTCTTATAGAATGGAAGGTGGAAACAAAAACAAAGTAGATTGGTCCCAACTTAGTAAGAATGGAATAGATAAGGTTACCATCTTCTTTCTTAACCTTAACATCTCCCAAGAGAAGCTTAAGGGTCTTGAATTTGGAGAAAAAATCTTCAGTGGAAGAAAAATTATTGGGGTCCAACGTAAGAAATTGATTTTCAGGTTGATGGGCTCTAATTTCATTTTTAATCCAAAAACTTTATTGAGTTGTTCCATTACTTCATTAGGGGTATCAAGTTTTGCAATATGGAATCTAAGGTCTAGAGAATAGACTTCCCTATCAACCCACATGCTTGATCTTTCCTATTTTTCCATTTGGCTTGATTATCTTCATCTTTAGGTTTAGCCTCTTGGCCTGAGGCTATTCTATAAAGGCCTTTACTTCTAAGTAAATCCTCAATGTAGAGCAACCGTTGGAAGTAGGTGGTGCTATCAAGAATAACCTAGCATGGAATTGCTATTTTAGCATAAACTAAAGCTATAGATGCTGAAACTAAGTGTTCTAAGGGAAATATCTCGAAAAATTAGGCCGATTAAAAAAAATGGCTTTGAAAAAAACTTCCGGATCAAGAATTTATGGCTTTTTGAAGAAAAGTTGTTGAAGATGCCAACGGAGTACGTGAATGTGCAGAATTGAATGCTAATGTTATATTTAAAAAAAAATCCCCACTACCCCTTTTCTAAGGTTCATCTTATTAACTCACTTAAAAAAAGAATTATGTCAACCACTTTTATAAATAAGTGAAAGTCACTTTTACAATGGTACTTTATGAACTACCCACTAAATTGTAACTTAAATAAAAGATAAAGAGGCTTTAGAATTATAAGTGACTCACTTTTTATAATGGGTGAGAAGACTTTTACATAAAGTAACTTTAAAACATAAGTTACATGTGCTTTTTGAAAAAGTAGCTCAACAAAAACAAAGACTTGAACCCAACACCTCTATTCTCATAAAGTAACTTTCGACCAAGTGAGCTAGTTGAAAAGGTTAGTATTTTTTTTTTATCTTCTTTTAGTCATTGATGCTTTGGAGTGCGTGCTTACTTGATAAATTCTTTTTAACCTACAAAAAAAAAACCACACAACCCAAAACAGACATGGAAAAAAAACAAACTTTACAACTTGAACTTAGATTTTGCTGGAAACTAAATATTTTCCTCAATGTTTCTAATTTTCTGAGATCACACTAAGGCATGGTGGAAACGAGCATACACATGAGAAAAATCCTTCCAGATCGCACATATTCATGGGGCAAAAAGCATATGTAGAAATGAAAGGTATGGATCTAGTAATAAAAAACAAAGAGATAAATAAATCAAATTAAACAGAGAGTTAAATAACTAAAACTGCAAATAAAGTCTATTTACCTCTAGATCTTAAAAATGACATAGCTAGGGTTACCGAAAACCTTTTTGCGTGAAATGGAAGGGGTTCCTCACTGGAATAGATCCGCCTAACACAATAGAGTAGTAATCTCGGCCAAAAGCGGTTAGAAATAAGAGATCTAGGAAAGGACAATCATATGCAATTGTATTGGCTTCAGATTTGGATCACGAATGGATGCGGCCCTCAAATAGCCTTGATGCCATGTAGGAATTTATAGGGTAAGTTCCTCTGATAGAAAACCAAACCACACTACTCACAAACAGATCACAAATCAGTACACCAGTGTTCTTGATGTAGTTAAAACCCTCAAAAGGAGAAACAGTCTACGGCTTGAACCAATGCTGCCACTTTAGGAAATTTATTAATGTAAAAGATTTTTTTTCACATAAGCTTCTCTCATGAATGGTCACCTTACAAATGAACCTCCATGCTCTTTAAATAGAGATTATGGACCAATCGGGTGCTAAGCCATGAACCAAGTGTTGGTAATACAGAGGAGAGAATGAACCGTCAGATCACTTTATGCCTAGAACATATCGTGACCGTCGGATTGTAAGTTACAAAACGTACATACTAAAGAAACACACTCTACCTAACTATACACTAGACCAAGTTATACTTAACTATTTCCTGTTGGAATATCCTAATATATATAAACCAACTTAGATCCATGTTAACTCTTACAAAGTGCTAAAAGGGTTAAAACCTCTTGAGGTGAGAAACCTCTTTAGAGTGAAAAGAGAATTGATCGCTTTAGCTTGATAGATCTAGAGTTAATATAAATATATGCTATCATTATAAAACAACAATAAGCATTTGAAGTTGGATATAGTAAGAATGATATTAAGAAAAAGATGAAAGCTAAATATCTAAATTTTGTAAATGGATTAATTTATAATATATCACGTTTTAATGAAAAAACTTATAATGGATTATACATTAATGAAGAAACTTAAAATGGATTATGCATTAGAGGATAAGGGTAGATAATTTTGATGAATCTTTTGCACAAATTTAAATATAATATTTGTTTCTAAATTTAGGCTTCTATGATCGATAATGAATTACAAAAAGTCTTTTAGTAGAAACCACATAGCATAATTTTTTGGCCGGCGCGTTTCAAACCAACCAGTGTGGTTCATCATTTGATGAAGAGACAGACCATGGCAACAACTTAAATAGAGAGTAATGTAGAGACCGTAATTTCAAATAACGACTATTTTTGAAAAATAATATTTAAATTATGATATTAACAAATATTATTAAGTAATGGTTATATTAAATGACAAGTTTTTGAAAAATAATATTTAAATTAATTTCTTAAAATCAAATATTTATTAAAATTTTTTATTAATGAGAAATAATTGAAAAATAATAATAAGTAACATAATGAAAAAATAAAAGTCAATAATATTTAAGTTATGATATTAATTTATTAAAAACAAATATTATTAAATAACGGCTATATTAAATGGCTAGTTTTTGAAAAAGAATATTTAAATTAATTTCTTAAAATCAAATATTATTGAATTTTTTTATTAATGGGAAATAATTGAAAAATATAACAAGAATAAATAAATAAATCAAAGTCAATAATATTTAAGTTATGATATTAATTTATTAAAGACAAATACTATTCAATAACAAATATATTGAACAACCAATTTTTGAAAAATAATGTTTAAATTAGTTTATTAAAATCATCATATATTATTAAAAAATTATATTTAATGGTAAATAATCTAAACATATAACTAACAAGAACAAAAATCAAAGTCAAACTCCAACAAAGGAGGGGAAGTAAAAAATTATAAAAAAGGAGTCAAGACCCAATGATGGAGAAAAAATCATATGACAAATAAAAATAATTAATTGAAAATGAATAGAATAAACAAAATATACATAAGTTAAATAATATATATTATATATATATATTATATATATATATATATATATATATATATATATTATATATAATATATATATAATTTACAATGTTGAGGCCATTAAACAAATAACAAAAATGCTAAAATATCAAAAGGAGTTAAGTACAAATAAAATACTTAAGAAAATATGAAATATCAAGAATATAAACTCTAACAAAGAATAAACGAACAACAAATACTATAAAAAGGACACCAATACCAACATAGATAAATAAGCAAACAAAATAAGCCCAAAAAGAAACCTAAAGAACTAGGAGTATAGGACACAGACCCAACTTCTACTAATAATCCAACGATCATCTCTATTCAGATTATTGGGTTTTTAGTTGATTTTTATGGCTTCCCTCAATCTAAGCGTCACATCTGCATTGAGGAGGCAAGTCGTTGCTAGGATTAGTCATTTTCATCATCGTAAATTGAGGTAGGTCATATAAATTGAAAAAATGCCCAATAATTTGAATAGAGATGATGGCTGGATTATTAGTATATATTGTTGTCCTGCTTATAGTATTATTCTTTTTGTTTATTTATCTGCGTAGGTATTGGTGTTCTTTTTATAGTATTATTTGTTGGTTTATTCTTCATTAGAGTTTATATTGTTGATACTTCATGTTTTCCTAAGTATTTTATATATTTTTGTTTTATTTTATTTATTTCCATTAATTATTTTTGTTTGTTATATGATCGTGTCTCGATTAAGCCTTTAACTCTTTTTTATAATTTTTGACTTCCCTCCTTGTTTGGATTTTGACTTTGATTTTCTTTTTATATTTATTCTTCTTATATTTTTCGATTACTTCCCATTAATAAAAAAATTAATAATATTTGATTATTTAATATTATTTTTCAAAAACTAGCCTATAATTGTTACTTAATAATTTTTTTTTAATAAATTAATATCATAATTTAAGTATTATTGAATATGATTTTTTTTATTCTTGTTAAGTTCAATTTTTCGATTATTTCTCATTAATAGATTTTTTAATAATATTTGATTTTAATAAATTAATTTAAAATTTTTTGAAAACTTGTCCTTTTAATATAGGTGTTAATAAATATTTTGTTAACCATAATATATATATATATAGGCATTATTTGAAATTATGGTCTTACAATGCTCTCTATTTAAGTCGTTGCAATGGTTTGTCTCTTCATCTAATTTTGATAATGAACCACATTGGCTGGTTTAAAACAACCACACTGGTTGGTTCAAAACATATTGGCCAAAAACTTTTATTATGTGATTTCGTTTTAATATTTGTTTATTAAGAAATGTAATATATTATATAAAAAATTGTATATTTATAAAAATATAAAATGAGATATATATATATCTATGTGGTGATGTATTTTTAAAATATTATAATTTAAAAATAATTTTATGGAATTTTTGTAAATTGATCGATTTATAATATGTCACATGTTTGAATGAAAAACTTGTAAATCGATTTATGCATGAGAGGATAAGGGTAAAGTTTATTTGACGAATCTTTTTGTACAAATTTTGATGTTTGTGCATTAAAAAAATGTAAAATGTTATAATTAAAAGATTAATTATTAAATTTTTGATGTTTATAAAAATATAAAGGTGTAGTTTAATATTAGATATTTATTTTATTTTTAGAAATTTAGTAATGTAATTTTAGATTATTTATTTTATTTTAATTTTTTGTTAATTTGGGGGTGATTTTTCTATTTATATTATTTTTTCAAAATTATTGACTTCCATTTGTTCCAAGTGGTTTACCTGCCCGAAGGAAACTAGATAGCCACCTGTCTGCATTAAAACCTGTCCAAAATTTGAAAAGGTTTTTTTGCTATCCATCTAGCGGCATTGTCTTTACAGTCTATACTACTACCCAGATAAAACAAATTAAACAAGTAAAAGTAATTCATCAAAATTTCACCAGATTTGTATTGGACAACTGTTTCAATCCTTGTCCGAGGATATTTGTTAAAATTGGAAACTAGGGAAAAACTTCATGTGGGTCATCTTATTCATGGCTGATAATATTTTTATTAGATTCCTCGCGTTGAGATGTGTAGGATTGACATAAAGATCATCTGATTCTGATAAGTATTCCTGGAGATATGAATTTATTTTGATTATGGAATTATTATCAAGCCAACCTACAACTCATGTAGGCTCAGAAGCCCAACAGTCGCATCTATTCAAACACCAACATTGTGTATAAATACAGGAGGAATTTTCCTCATTTGGACTCACTCATCTCATCACATCTCTCTCTTTACTTCCAGAAAAGAGTCTCTTCTCTACTGCGCAGAAAAGGGTCTCTCCCTCACACATGTGAAGCCGGAAGCTGCTGAAACTGAAGCTGCAACTGCAGAAGTAAAGTTTGACCTATGTGGACTAGAAGATATCCTCATCTGAACTACATTTTAGGTTCATATGAATCTCCTCTAGAAGCTGCAACTTTTGGTGGTGGAATCAAGTCGATCCGATAGTCAGTTTGTGAGATATCATCTACCCTAGTTTGATGATGAAGCTGCTAATACTGATGCTGCAGATCTAGGGTTTGCTAATACTGATATAAATCTAATTTATTGTACTATTACTCTCTGTTGAATTATTGAACATAAAAGAAGATTTGATCAAAGGGTTTCCCCACACATTGTGGGGTTTATCCTTGGCTAGCCGCCACATCTTGTGTCTCTTGTCTTGGCTTGTTTTCTGTCGATTGTTTAATGTTCTATCTGCACTTTGCTTTATGTACATGTGATTGCTAATCTGAAATAATAAGAAGAAGAAGTAAATTGTTATAAGCATAGAACATACCATTACTTAACATGGAATTAGAGCTGAGGTGAAGACAAATCCTGAGCAAGAGCAAGAGAAATCACTGAAGAGAAGATTGGCAAGGCTATCCTAAAAGAACTATGGGGTCCTCAACACTCTTTCCTCCCAAAGACAAGCTCCGTGAGAAAGCTGACTATCACGGATAGAAGATGTCTATCGACCATGTAAGAGGCAATATTGTTGAGCCTCTATCACATGCATCCGCTGCTACCTAGAACAAATGGAAAAATGGAGAATTCAAAACAAAGAAGATCGTCCGGGACTCTATCGACAAGAACTTGGTGGCCTATGTCTCTGAACTAGACACCTCCAAGGAAATATACGATAGATTGGTGAGTTTATTTAGAGTTAATGATGCAAATCAAGTTTTTTTCTTAGAAATAAGCTGAGGGAAATCAAGAAGGGTAAAGATGAGAGTATGCAAGCATACTTCTTAAGAATCACCGATATCAAGAATGATATCCTATCTATTGGGAGACTATTACTGACAGAGAAATGGCACTCACAACTCTTGTAGGATTACCATCTGAATGGTACGTGTTCAGGACTACCCTTCTGAACAATAATGTAATTCCTAGTTTCAAGGAATTAATGGCTAGATGCATTCAAGAAGAAACAAGCGTAGAAGAGCAAGAAATGCCCTTGCCTAAAGGTCCTCCTGCTACTTTTTCTTCTCATGTTAAGAAAAGAAATAATTCCAGGTCTAAATAGAAAAGAAAGGTTGGACCTAAGGGTGGAAGAAAAGGATGATGTTACATTTGCAATAAAGTAGGTCACTATGCAAGGGAGTGCCCTGATAGAAAGGACTTACACTGAGACGATGATCGAAATCCCTCTCATGGTAATAAAAGGAATGGAAAATCTAACAGTAGAGGTAAGAGGAGTGTCGGAAATCAAGGAAGAGGACAACCATTTAAGAAGGCTAGAAATTCCATGATGTATTAAATGCACCTGACCTCAAAAATAACTTGGTGTCCATCTCGGTAGTGGATGACAATGACTACAAGGTAACCTTCAGTGATGGCAAGGTACATATATGGAAAAATAATGTTAAAGATGCCTTTACTCTTGGGTTTTGTGTTGATTCATTATATCAGGTCGATGTAAGTCTGCTAAGTGTCATGTCTTATGATACATCTCTTCAGTCTAAACTTTGGCATCAGAGGTTTTCCCACCTTCATTATAAAGCTCTACCGATGTAAGACAAATGGTGACAGGGATGCTCGAATTCTGAGTAGAGAAAGATGGTGTATGTGCTGAAGGAAAGTGTTGGGTAAAATTGACTCAGGATAGAGTCAAAGTTGACCAAGTTAAACAATGATGGTTTTGGGGCACATGGTATTGTGCACCCATGGTATTCTGCCCATGGTATTATATGTAATCGAGCTTATAAAAGGCTGGAAGGACTTCATTGTAATACAAGACCTAGAGGTGAGCGGTGAAGGCTCATTTGGTCAGATTGGCCAGGGTTTTGGCCAATGCTAATGAGATCTTATTAGGTTGGGTTTTTCCCCAAATTTGGGGTTTTCCCGGATAAACATGTGTG
Organism: Pinus taeda; assembly: GCA_000404065.3. Lineage (NCBI taxonomy): Eukaryota > Viridiplantae > Streptophyta > Pinopsida > Pinales > Pinaceae > Pinus > Pinus taeda. The sequence goes on along the minus strand of APFE030539141.1, from coordinate 85,251 downwards.
TTTATGTGTTTATGGTTGTCGCTGGTTATTTTCTTATATTTATTCCTCTCAATAATTATTTATGTTATGCTGTAAATTTCTTAACAATTGGTATCAGCGCTATGGTTCAGGGTTTGCTTCTAAAGTACGCTTTCAATGAAAGATTTATTTTTAGCCCAATGGATAAAAGGATCAGTTCAAAAGTTTGTTATTATTGCTCGTGAGATCACTATTGAAAATGGTTAAAGAGAATTAAATTCAGATTTGGCATAGATTTGGATCAACGATGTTGGTCGAGGACCTAGTGGATAGATAAATTTGCGTGAGAAGGGAACGGGTCTGTTATGCGTATGAAAAGAAGTTAGATCTGGTCAGATCTAATGTGGATCAGTGGATTTGATCTGGCGGAGGCCTTGATAAGCTTGGTCGACTCCTCGTAGACCTCTGCATGTCAAGCACGCCAAAGAAAGGTTTGATAATGATGCTGAGAAAAAATGTTGCAGAGTAGTTGTGATGCTCATCTAGCAGCAAATTGGATGAGTAGATCTGGGATCGCTCGCTGCTAGAAGGAAAATATCCAAGTTCAAAATGGAGAAGTGATCTAGATGGAAATATTGGTGAATATCTGAATGCCGGGATTGGGTAAAGAAGATGTCAAAATACACATCGAGGAGGGTGTGCTGGTGATTAGGGGTGAAGGAGAAACAGAGGAGTTTAAATGTAATAGCAAGGTTTGACTCCCTTGAATGTATTCAATGTTAATGCACACAACAGAAGAAAGTAATGCGCCGTAAATTGATGAGAGGCGGTGTCGGGAGCCACCGTCTCGCCACACGAATCTCAATTCCCTATTAAACAATGTTTGGAGTCCCTTTTCACCGGCGACTATGAGTTCCTTAAGCCAAGACATGGACGCTTCCAATTGCATTCAGATTGATACCACTCATTGGGTTCTGGACATGTCTGTCTTTGTAGCTCAAGAAAACAGCCAAGTGAAAGAGAGTTGCGTATTCCTCGTCAGCGAAGTGGTTTTTCCTCCAGGAAAGGCATTGGCAGTTTAAGCGCAGTATACTATTCTGGACCATGTACACGTGTCACCTGAATTAAAAGCAGTTAAACTTAGCAAGAAGGCAACAAAGAAATGAAAAAAGGATGCCCGCAATTGAGAGAGGATGGGTCAAAATTGCAACAGCAATAAACAAAAATAAATAAATTAACAAAGTCAAAATTATTGCATGTAAATGGGCATACTACTGTAAGACCTCGTAAGGCATGTGTACTCCTAGGTAATCACAGGTAAAGTCTGGGTTAGACCTACGTGATAGTGGGATGTCGGGTTAACAACACCCCAGGTAAAAACTCTCAGGGGGGTAAGAGCTAGAGTGAGCAGGATTGTCTCACTTAGCAGGTTTGGTTGGAGTTAGTCAAGTAACCCCAAGTCAAGTTTAAGGGGGGAATTGTTAGGTAAACTTGACTCAGGATAGAGTCAAAGTTGACCAGGTTAAATAGTGATGGTTTTGGGGAACATGGTATCGTGCACCCATAGTATTCTGCCCATGGTATTATATGTAATGGAGCTTATAAAAGGCTGGAAGGACATCATTGTAATGCAAGACCTGGAGGTGAGGAATGGAGGCTCACTTGGTTGGATTGGCCATGGTTTTGGCCAATGATAATGAGATCTTATTAGGTTGGGTTTTTCCCCAAATTTGGGGTTTTCCTGGATAAGCATGTGTGTTTATGTGTTTAAGGTTGTTTCTGGTTATTTTCTTATATTTATTCCTCTGAGTAATTATTTATGTTATGCTGTAAATTTCTTAACAGAAAGCTCAAAAGGTGACCATTCCCCTCAATCCAAAGTAAGACCTCTGATATATTACAGTTGGTTCAATCAGGCATACCTGAGGTTGGCATTAAGAGGAAGACTACTACTCCACATACTCCTAAGCAGAATGGTGTGGAGGAAAGGAATAACCATATAATTGTGAAAGTTGTCCAGATACTTACGAAGTTTCTATAGGTAAATGATGTAACAATGCCTAACGTGGAGGAAGCCATATCCACCTGAGCCTTCCTCTTCTAGGAAGAGGCCTTCATGGCTTAGGGGGATACTTGATGATGCTAAAGGACATGCTACACCCCAAGGAACCTTCCGTGAAAGTAAGAAACCTAACAGGTATCAGGGATACCTGACCATCATGAGCACGGTCATACAAAATGAGCCTTCATAATTCTTAGATGTCATCAAGCATCAAATATGGAAGGATGCTATGACCGAAGAACATGAGTTTATTATGAAGAATGATGTTTGGGAAGTAGTTCCCAGACCCCCTGATGAGAAAGTTGTCACTTCTAACTGGCGTTACAAGATAAATCATGCAGCAGATGGAAGTATGAAAAAAAGTACAAGGTTTGTTTTATTGCTTGTGGCTTCTCCCAGAAGGAAGGTATAGACTCTGATTTGATATTTGCACCTGTTTCCAGATATATGACCATCCGCTTGATCATAGCCCTTGTGGCTTCATAAGGATGGAACCTACATCAGATGGATGTCAAGACTATGTTCTTGCACGGTTCGATCAAAGAAGAGGTTTATGTGGAGCAACCCAAAGGATTTGAGATTTATGATTGAAAATCTCATGTATGCAGGTTGAAGAAGGCTGTCTATGGACTGAAGCAAGCACCCCGAGCATGGTCTGAGAGGATCGATAGCTACTTTATGAAGCTGGGATTCACTAGAAGTGAAGTTGATCCTAACCTTTACCTTAAGGATGAAGATGACAAGCCTCTCATACGGGTGTTGTATGTGGATGACCTCTTTCTAATAGGTACAGACCCTCTCATTCACAAATGTAAGAGGGAGTTGACTTCTGAATTTGAAATGAAGGACCTAGAACTGATGCACTATTTCCTAGGACTTGAAGTGTGGCAGAAGTCAGGGGAAATTTTCCTCTCTCAAGGAAAATATGTGGTAAAGATATCGGAAAGATTTGGTATGATGGACTACAAGCCTGTGACTACCTCGAGGATCTTAACTTTTAGAAGTTATATGGTAGTGATGTCATACTATATTTGGGAAATGCCTATGAGTTTCATAAACTCATTTGCATTGATGTTCTTGGTGAACCTTTGTCCGAACATATGTTTTGCAGTTAGCATTGTGAGCTCATATTTGGTTGAGCCTCACTAGATTAATGCCAAGAATCTTCTAAGATATCTTCGTGGCACAATTACTAATGGGTTAAGATACACTGCTAGAGATGTGAGACTACTTGGATATACTGATCTTGATTGGGCAGGTAGTGTGGTGGACCGTAAGAGCACTTTTGTGTGTTGTTTCACCTTGGGATTTGCTTTGATATCCTAGATGAACAAGAGGTAGAAGTCAGTGCCTTTGAGCACCACCAAAGCAGAGTATATTGCTACTAGCATGGCCTCCTATGAGGCAGTCTGGTTGTGAAAGTTCTTCAGTGAGCTATTTAGATTTACATTGGATACCACTGTGATTCTGTGTAAAAACCAGAGGTGGGATTCGATTATTGAGGAATCCCGTATTCGTCGATTCCTCCAGCAGATAGACATCATATGAGATATGGTAAGTCCATGAGCAAGGAGACTCCATCGCATTAAGATGATGTACAAGTTGATACACCTTGTCAAAGCCCCAAGGAAAGATCTAATATGTGATTTTCCCAAATGACTTGGAGTCGTCAAGAAACCCCTGTACAAGGGTCCTGCATGTTGCATACATTGAGCTCTAGGAGCTCTGGGGGCTTGTGGTTCTTATTGGAGTAACATACGACCACAGGGTGACTCACCCTCCCTTGGTGGTGTGCACTGGAACAAGATGACTCACTCTCTTATGGGACAAGATGATTCGCTCTCTTGTGGAATAGGATGATTCACTCTTCTATGTAGTAGGATGATTAGTTCTCCTATGAGGCCTGGATTGTTCTCCATGGCGATTGTAGTAGGATTGATGTGTTCTCCTGTGAGGCCTAGATTGATGTGTTCTCCATGGCGATTGTAGCAGGATTGATGTGTTCTCCTGTGAGGCCTAGATTGATGTTCTCTCCATGGCGATTGTAGCAGGATTGATGTGTTCTCCTGTGAGGCCTGGATTGATGTGTTCTCCATGGCGATTGTAGCAGGATTGATGTGTTCTCCTGTGATGCCTAGATTGATGTGTTCTCCTATGAGGCCTAGATTTATGTGTTCTCCATGGTGATTGTAGTAAAATTGATGTGTTCTTTTGTGAGGCCTGGATTGATGTGTTCTCCATGGCGACTCTAGTAAGATTGATGTGTTCTCTTGTGAGGCCTGGATTGATGTCTTCTCCATGGTAGCCCAAATTGATGTGTTCTCCATGGCGATTGTAGCAGGATTGATGTGTTCTCCTATGAGGATAGCATTGATTAGTTCTCATGTCGAGGCATCCTACCCATGTAGTCTGGGACCCATGGGAAGTACCTCTCATCTGATCAATGAGCAGGGAAATGAAGTTAGGGACCATAGTAGTACCGATGGATGCATTGTTGTATCTACCACACTCCCTACGTTAGGATCACCTCCATTGATCTGGGATCAATGATACTAGTCTGGGACCGGTGATAGGAGTGGTACATTCTATGACACTGACTTCGCGTCAGTTGAGATTGGTCTGGGACCAGTGGTACGCACTCTGAGATTGACTTTGAGTTAGTGGAGGATGTTACTGGTCTGGGACCAGTGGTAGCGTTGTACATACTATGTCGGTGACTTCAGGTCGGTTGAGACTGGTCTGGGACCAGTGGTACATACTCTGAGACTGACTTTGAGTCAGTATGATACATCCTCGAACATTTCTTCTTCTTCATAATTCGGACAAAAGCAGAGCAGAACAAAACAATGTAAGAGCAGAGCAGAATAGAGCAGAACAATAAAGATCAGTACAAGGTAGAACAAGACAAAGGAGAACAGGCAGAATAGAGTAGAGCATGGAAAGGGTCAGGCTGTATAGGGCAGTGCATTTGATGTATGAATAGTAATGACTGATAGAAAAATTGCAGATGAAGTTCTCCCTAATTGAGAGGGAGTGTTAAAATTGGCAACTACAGCAAAAATTCATGTGGGTCATCTTATTCATGGCTGATAATATTTTTATTAGATTCCTCTCATCGAGAGGTGTAGGATTGATATAAAGATCATCCGATTCCGATAAGTATTCCTGGAGATATGAATTTATTTTGATTATGGAATTATTATCAAGCTGGCCTACAACTCATGTAGGATCAGAAGCTCAACAGTCGCATCTATTCAAACGCAAATGTTGTGTATAAATACAGGAGGAATTTTCCTCATTTGGACTCACTCATCTCATCACATCTCTCTCTCTCTACTATGTAGAAAAGAGTCTCTTCTCTACTATGCAGAAAAGGGTCTCTCCCTCACACATGTGAAGCCAGAAGCTGCTGAAACTGAAGCTGCAACTGCAGAAGTAATGTTTGACCTACATGGAGTAGAAGATCTCCATATCTAAACTGTAATGTAGGTTCATATAAAACTCCTATGAAATCCACAACTTTTGATGGTGGAATCAAGTCAATCTGACGAACGATTTGCAAGATATTGACTACCCTGGTTTGAAGGAAGCTGTTGAAACTGAAGCTGCAATTGTAGAAGTAAATTTTGACCTATGTGGTCTAGAAGATCTCCTCATCTGAACTGTGCTTTAGGTTCATCTGAACCTCCTCTAGAAGACGCAACTTTAGGTGGTGGAATCAAGCCAATCCGACGGTCAATTTGTGAGATATCGTCTGCCCTAGTTTGATGATGAAGCCACTACTATTGATGTTGCTGATCTAGGGTTTGCTTTTGCTGATATAAATCTGATTTATTGTACTATTTCTCTCTGTTGAATTATTGAAGATAAAAGAATATTTGATCAAAGGGTTTCCCCACAGATTGTGGGGTTTATCCCTGGCTAGCTACAACATCTTTTGTCTCTTGTCTTGGCTTGTTTTCTGTCGATCATTTATTGTTCTATCTGCGCTTTACTTTATGTACATGTGATTGCTAATCTGAAATAAGAAGAAGAAGAATTAAATTGTTATAAGCATAGAATATACCATAACTTAACAATATTACTGGGGCTGGTGCTTTGTCATTGGAGCCAAGCATCTCGCTCCTCTTCATATCTTGTAGTGTCTGCTCAATTCTTCATATCTTATAGTAGGTTTGTATTTGAACTGTTGATATTTCCCTAAGTATTTCAGCCCTGACTGGATCCTTTTCCTTCGTATTCTCCTTTGCCTCTGTTCCACCACCCACTACTTGTTCTTGATTTAGGGTCATAGCTCATACCATTACATTCTTCATTTCCCAATATTGTTGTATTGTTTACCTTAAGAGGGAGTGATGGCCTCAATAATTTCATGGATCGGGAACCATACTTTCCCACTCCTCCATGGGGATGTCCTAGTTCTTGATACTGTCATTAAGTTCTCTCTCCCAACCAACAATTTAGGCTCTGATGTCCGACAGGTTCCCTACCATATAGGCGTCAATGAGGGTTTTCATTTGTTCACTTCTCAGCTTCCTCCCTCTTTTCCTTTGTTCTTTGCTCGACTCATTTGTTCCTTCTTCCATCTTTTTATATCGCTTGCCTCTCCTGGGTGTCATGTTACTCCCTACCTACATGTGACTGTCTTCTTCTCGTTGTTATCTGTGTTCCTCACTATGTTGGGCATAGTGTGAGGTGAGACCTATCACATAGCCATTACATTTATCAGAATTGTAATAGTAAAAAAAAACAATTTCCCTTTTACCTATTTCCTTTTTGTTATCCCTTCCATTTCCAAAGTTTCTTTCCTTTCTTGTTTCTCTAACCATTTTACCATCACGGCAACAGTCGGCATGCGGCCTGCCTGTCCTAGGCATCCTCATGGTTTCTTCCCCAGATAAGGTTGGTTTTTTGTTCCTCTCTTCCGAAGGCCTCTCTGGTTTGGCTACGTCTTCCCTCAGGGTCCTAGCCCTATATTCCTCCCCTAGAGGCTTCTTGTTTCCCTGGTTCTCTTTTTTCTCTATTTTTTTCTTCCTTGAGGTGCTTCCTTGCTACCTTCTAGTTCCCTCCCATAGTTTTCTACAAGGGTGACTATAGGCGCACTTTAGCTAATTTTATTTCAAGCTTTTTCCATGATATAGACCTCTCCCATCATGGGTTCTAATCCCTCCTACCTTAGCTTCCTACCTCGGGTTTTCATAATCATTTCTACTATTTTGTCCAAATCAGGGTTGCAGGAAGGTCTAGGTACCTCCTTGTTGTTTTCGGGAAAACTAGTGTCTATTCAATCTGCTAGTCCCACTAAGATGGGTAGCTATCCTAGAAACAAACATTCAAAGCACTTCAATATTTCCTTTATGTATGATAGATAAGAGAGAAGCAGAGAGCACCAACCTGTATCTTCCGCTTTCCTCCTTGCTTGTTTCCTCCCTCCTTTGATAGAGCTTGCCACTCTTCTCCTACTTGTCTTGCTTTAGAGAATATCTGTAGAGGCAAAGCAACAACACACCATCAAAGCATTGAGATCTATGATATCATAAATAATGTAGAATCATGAATACATTAACCATACAATTGCATCCACAAATAACAAGATTTACAAGTACACAATTATATGGAGGAAAACTCAAAGAACTTTATTGATAGTAGAAGTAGAATAGAGGATTACAACCCAGCTGTCTAATCCAGCATCATCCTCCTAGCATGAAAGCCCTCTTCAACTCATGAAAATCAAGATCACCCAACAATACAATGTTTCTTCTCAAAGAGAAACCAACAACACTTCCTTACAAATTACAAAATTCCAACCTTTACATCTCTCAAATGAGGGATCCATTTATAGATATTTGCAGAGGGGTGAGTCAGCTTCTGGGTTTTTTATTAGTGTCATTTCACTGATAGTTCTTGGTTTCACTTGGATATTTCATGATCTCTTACTCATCCTTGGGTGAATTCAGAGAGGAAAGTGTCATATGAGAAGTTTCTAGAAGATTCTATGGGTTTCCACTTAGCAAACTGTCTCTACCATTTTTCTACTCTCTCCCATCACACCCCACAGAAGGTTCATTCAGTATGCATCACACCTAGCTGGTGTAGCAGCCAGTATGCATCACACCCTAAGCATGGAGCAGTCTATATGGTCTAGTTTTGGCCAGTTCTCAGTGGTTTTTCAGGGAGAACTTCTGGGAAATGATGTAATCAATTGACCATGATCCTTTAGGGTTTGAAACAAAAATTTTAGGGGTTTAAAAGCCCTTGGTTTATTAACATATGTGATTGGGGTTGCAGTGCCAAAATATGTCTATAACAGTTGCCCCCTAAAGCATGAGGTCGTAAATCTTTTGATGTTGGGTGAAATGCTTTATCATGAGGATCTGACGTTTTTCGAACTGGAAGGTGACCTATATAAAATACAATAATATACATTATCTTCATATTATTTTCATGATCTAGCTGAGGCAGGCATTCCCATGCTCAGCTTTATAAATTAATTTTCATGTACATAGGACAGACAATCGTCCGCTATTGTAGACTGGTGATTCTTGTAGAGTCATCATCCTTTAGCTTGGATGATCATCTATGCAGCTACTGTGTACATTTGATATCTTTATCTTCCTGAATATATAGCAACCCGGATGGATGAAACTAGATTTGGGGTCTTCAAAACTCGTTCAATCTTTGCTCAATGTACAAGTCGATACATGTGAGAAGATGTTCTGAAATCGAACATGGAAAGACATCGCCTGATTACCAGCCAATGATGTAAGTTGTTAATAGGCACGAGAGGAATCATTGATAGTGATAATGACCCTCAAGGTACTATAGTACAATTCACATGGTGTGAATATAGGATCTGATGTCAAACACCACGCAAAATCTTTCAGTCGAAGGCCATTGATGTAAACCTATCGCCAGAAGTGAGAAACTTGCCATTGAGGCATGCAAGCTTCAAAGTATTGAAAGGGTTGTTCCTAAGTCAAATTCTTGGATAATGAGTTGATGTCGATAAGAAGTGACCCATCTTAGGAGGGCCTTAATGAATCCCACATCTACAACGTGAAACAAAGCAAATGATTTTCTGGAGGTGAAAACGTTCTGACGGTACAAGGTTCAGGAATGGCGGCCACGAAAAATGGAGAGTGAAGGTATTGCAATGGATGAGGCATTAGCTGGGTTGGTGAATTCTTTGAATGACTTCTCTTGAACATATCGGTGACACAGATGGATTGGTAGAGTTAACTCCAAAATGGATGGTACTGAGGACCAATGGTGATGTGACCGGTGAATGAAATAACCCAACCTGACTCAATCATGGTGATGGAGTGAAAGTGTCATGTTCAAGAGCGACCTACTACCAATGAATTTCTTCAAGTTTTCTTCCCTTTTTCCCCAGTCATTGTTGATCAGTACCTCTTTCTTTTTTTCAAGCTTCAAGAGGATAACATATGCTTGTTCTATAATTTTCCCTTCGGGCAAACCTGTCGCTATGTTTTAGCGAGACTAGCAACGGTGAAACTCGCTCTTTTCTGGATGGACAAGTTTGTCGCTATTGTTTTAACAAGTTTAACAACAAAGATAACTCGGTCCTTTTCATGTTTAGAGAGTTTGAAAAGAGACAGAAAGGAAACTTCAGCAATCCTTTTTCGTGGCATAATCCCTTAAGTCCAAAAAACTATAAAATAATACGAAAGGGATGACTTTTTGATAGCTTTAGCGAGCCGAAAAAGACAAGCTCTCGATATTTTTGTGGAATGATCCCTCAAGTCCAAAAATATTAAAATGTAGAGGAGGGATGGCACTTCCCCTTACTTTAACGAGCTGGAAAGGCTAGTAGCTCAGCAATATTTTCATATTTTACGAGTCTAAATAGAGCTTAAGAGAGACTCATTTTTGAGGAACGAGTGATGTTTTCGGGTAGCAACTAGTTCCAGGTAAGCTTCGAACTTCTCAAACACAATAGTGTAACAAGGGTAGCTAATAGAATCACTCGTCATAGCTATTCCTCAAAAGGGTAAACAATCAAGCAGAGGCGTATGATTGGCCAAAAGAATGGAGGTGACAGTAAGAACACAACCAAGGCTCAAAAGGCTGATAGCAACGGAATCACAAAGGTTATTTATTAAGGGTAGATGCGTTTTTTAATGATCTTGAATCTTTAGAAACTATGCTCAGTGGCAGGTTTATTTTTTTATGAGCTTGAACCCTACGGTAACATTGCTCACTCCAATCATCTTTAAAGATGTCTCTTATTAGTAGGTTCATTTTTTAGTGAGCTTGTCCCATGCGAAACTTTGTTCATTACCTTTTGTATGCAGGCTGGAAACAACCAACTATAGAACTAACTACACTAAGAGTTAATGAAATACTGAGGTTAGGTAGGATAGTTTAGATAAAACATCTCCTTTTCTTTGCCTGCATGCCGTTGGCAAAGGTGAATGGTGGATCAGACCATTCACCTAACCTAAGCAATTGAATTAAAAGTTAGGCTAAAATACTACGAGGTTAGATTCACTTGCATAAAAATGGCTTGCATGCCCCAAGGTGTTGAGAAAATGAGAATTTCCAGTTACCTTATGGAAGTTCTTGCATTTAAACAGGATCATTTTGTCTACAGAGTGGACAAAACACTTCCTTGGCTCTGTCTATCGAAATAGACAAAGGTGAATGGTGTGAGCTTCCAATCACATAACGTGCAAGGAGATAAATGTTTCATACTAATCCCACATCCTACATGGAAATGGTGTTTCAAACTGATCATATAACCTACAAGGAAATCTTTTTTTTTCATCTGGGTTAGCCTGCCAAAGCAGACCAAGGTGTATGCCCCCTAAGCTTCGTTGCATTCACTGAATTACTCGCAGTAATTAGGTGGATGAAATGGAGGTTGAAGAGACATTCTCGACACAAAGAGACCATTTAATGATGGTGTTTGACTCGTAACTGTGTTTGAACTGGGAAATGAAATATGGTCGACAAGCTATACCATTCTACCTTCATACGAGAAACACATCACTCAAAAGAGTGTGGAAACAATAGCTCCCAAGCTGTAAATGTAGTCACGCCCAACGAGTAGATTGTAATCTAGTGGCCCTTGGACTACCATCATGTTCAAGTGAACGGTTTTCCTTCTCAAAGTTATAGGCAAATTTGGAAGGATCCGTAACGGTCGACTGGTTCCTTTGTTGAAGGCTGACAAATTTCGATTCTCAGGAAAAAGCGATGGTGTACCAAGCACTTCCCAAGTAGTTGAGGAAAGGATACTCACGGAAGCCCCTTCATCTATGATAGTGCTAGACATGATCATTGTGTAAACTTGTACTATTATTTGGAATGGTACATTAGATGGAAGGCGGGGTCCCTCTAGTAGATTCCAATCTAAGGAAATGACTATATTACTTGGAGGAGGGACCAAATAGACAGCTGAATGAATCTCTCGAAATGGGGAACTTCCCTCTTGTGGTAAAGGAATGGGTAGATTGCCCCCATGTTCATCAGATTTTGTGTTAACAAAAAGAATTTGAACAGTGTCATTCTCATTCTCTTTGGAGACTGTATCATATGAACGTTGACCTTTTGAAGGCAAGACTGGGTCGGCTCCCGTTTCTACCTATTGACTTTGGTCCGGTATGAAATCAGAGGGTTTATCTTCAACGATAGGTGTTTCGACCGACAACTGAGGTATGTCAATCGGATTTTCAACTATCGATGGACTTGGCAAGAGTTTCTTATATCCAGGCGGAAGTCGTTGCGGTGGAGTAGGACGGTTATGTAAGATTCTCTTGGCCTCATCCAGAAAACGACATTGGTGAAGGTGATGGTCTTCATCACATAATTGACATGGAATTTTGACCTTCCCTTTCTATCAAGGACTTTCATTTTCACTAGTTGATGGTGTGCTGTCAACATGATCGTTAGAGGTTGATAACATCGGACAGTGCGAATGGGGAGACCATTCTCTCAAGATTCGAGGAATGTAAGGACAATCTTGATGAAAATGGTTTCCTTTGCACATTGGACAAGGATATTTAGGAGTTTTAATGTGCAGATTTTTGCCAGATGATTCATGGTTGCCCCCTTGCCTAACTGGCTTCTTCTTCTTCTTCTCCTTCCCTTTCTTCTTCTTCTTAGTTACTTGGTTTTTTGTATCACTAGTTTCACCAAGCGAAGAGGAAGAAGGAGAGGGAGAAACAAATGAAGTAGAAGGTGAGGGAGCAACTCCAATATCATCTGGTTGTTGATTCGATTGCTAAGGAAACACGGTGTTTTGAACGATAGAGGTTGAAAATAGCCATAATGGCAGGCCAATTGTGGTTCCTAGAAGGGACAATGTAGCCATATATGGAGCACCAATATCTCCCCAAGAAGAGAAAGGACTAGGATTTCCCCCAAGGGGAAATCCTTGATTGGTGGGCTCCATTACCTCAACCTCAGATCAATGAAGGAATAGGGATGTTATTCTGAATTAAATAAATTTTATGATGTTTTGAAACAACTTGCTTTTTCAATTTTTAAGAGTCGAGAAAAAGCTAAAGGTGACTCTAGTTGCCTTTGATTTTTAATGAGCCTAAAGTGATAAGTGCTCAGATGGACCTTTTCTTGTAAGGAGTCGAAAAGGAATGAAAGTGACTTCTCTGAAAATCTAGACAGAGGGATTACCAAACTGATCGCAAAACTACAATATACACCTTGGTGGTAAATTAAATAGAAATTACCAAGGACTTTACATACGGCAGTCAATCTTCCCGAATGTTGTGTTCAGTGCATTGTGATCGATACGACAGCAGACACAACATCCTAAGGATAAAGAATATCAGCCTATTGTGGTCTCCCAATATATATTCGACGGTACAGGGAGCACAAGTCTGTACTGGTACTTGTTGTATCAAAGAGGAGGAATCACCCAACCTTCAATGAAAACGATAGTTACCAGGCTTTACAATGCCAGAATACGTTTCTAGCCTAGACTTCTAGATGTTGTGCATTAGGTTCCAAAGTGTTTTTATGTTCATTGAGGTTTATTTTAGAGTTGATCTTTTCTAGAATTTTGCCTTTCAAGGTTCACCATGTGATGTAGATGTAAAATTCCTAAATATGCAATGTAAAATGATAAAGAGTCGTTTGTTTTCTTTTAGCATTGAAAATCCTAGCTACTAAGGAAAGAAGAGTACGATTATTTCAATAGAGAGCAAAGAACACACACTAAATGCACTTTTCCTAAATCATTCTCCGCATGCAGTCTAAATGCAAATGCACATGCATGTATTTGTTTTTCCATTTCCTTAATATGATAATGTCAAAAAGGAAAACTAAGTATAGATCTGAACTATTTTATTCAAAGCGAAACTTCAACAATTTCTTTTCAAAACGAAAGGAAGACTAAGACGACACTTTCAATTTCGAATGGAAAACTGCTTTCGACACTTCAAATACTGACAATTCAAATCAAATAAAATGACAAAAGTACAATCAACTATCTACAAGAGGAAGACTTCATGACACTCTTCTTTTCAACTCACAATGATAGTTGTGACACTTTTGAATCAAAAGATGACAATTCGATTAAGCTACTCTTTGCAAAGGAGGACTGTAAATGATGAAAAATACATAAAGAAACATTCACAATTCCTGAACAATGGAGGTTGAATAATGTAAAGGAAGAAGGTTTCAACAATGATATACTGATCATAAGCAGCGAAACTACTGAATAGAGCTGAAAACAATGAAGAAAAAACCAAATTCCAGAGAAGGAAATAGTATCATTCAGTCATCGCACCTGTCCTTAAGGGAAACAAGGATGCATCTCACCCGCAACACACAAGAGGTGCGATGCATCCAGGCTGCCAGTTAGAGACAATGCGATGGACCAAGGAACGAAACTGAGCTTATCTTTTGCTTAACGTTTGCATCTAAGTTCAGTGATTTAGGCTGAGCTATGATAGATAGTAAAAACAAAGTATAGGGGTATGATCTTATGAGGTTATTGAGCTACCACAAGGGCACTTAGGATGTTTGCAATTCAGATGTTCAGTTCATAAACCAACTCGACGATTGACTAAAATAGTGTTGATCTACTTTGCACTTGCATAGCAAGGGCAGTTCGAAGGCTAGCTGGCTTAACTTCAAGCTCCATCTGTAGTTTATAAAGCAAACAACATTAACAAACGAACAAACTATTCGCTCCCCAGCGGAGTCACCATTTTGTTTTTGGGAAAACTAGTGTCTATTCGATCTGCTAGTCCCTCTAAGACAGGTAGCTATCTTAGAAACAAACAATTCAAAGTGCTTCAAGATTTCCTTTATGTATGATAGATAAGAGAGAGGAAAAGAGCATCAACCTGTATCTTCCGCTTGGCTCTTTGCTTGTTTTCTATCTCCTTTGATAGAGCTTGCCACTCTTATGCTACTTGTCCCACTTTAGAGAATATCTGTAGAGGCAAAGCAACAACACACCATCAAAGCATCGAGATCTATGATATCATAAACAATGTAGAATCAGAAATACATTAACCATACAATTTCATCCACAAATAACAAGATTTACAAGTACACAATTATATGGAGGAAAAATCGAAGAACTTTATTGATAGTAGAAGTAGAAGAGAGCACTACAACCCAGCTGTCTGATCCAGCATCATCCTCCCAGCATGAAAGCCCTCTTCACCTCATGAAAAGCAGGATCACCCAACAATACAATGTTTCTTCTCAAAGAGAAGCCAACAACACTTCCTTAAAAATTACAAAATTCCAACCTTTAGATCTCTCAGATGAGGGATCCATTTATAGATATTTGCAGAGGGGTGAGTCAGCGTCTGGGTTTTTGATTAGTGTCATTTCACTAATAGTTCTTGGTTCCACTTGGAGATTTCATGATCTCTTACTCATCCCTGGGTAAATTCAGAGAGGCAAGTGTCAAATGGGAAGTTTCTAGAATATTCTTTCAGTTTCCACTTAGAAAACTATCTCTACCATTTGTCTACTCTTGCCCATCGCACCACACAGAAGGCCCTTTCAGTATGCATCACACCTCTCCAGTGTGCATCGCACCCTAAGCATGGAGCAGTCTGTATGGTCCAGTTTTGTCCAGTTCTGAGTGTTTTTTCAGGGATAACTTCTGGGAAATGATGTAATCAATTGACCATGATCCTTTAGGGTGTGAAACAACACTTTTAGGGGTTTAAGAGCCCTTGGTTTATCGACATATGTGATTTGGGTTACAGTGCCCAAATATGTCTATAACACTTGTCTGACTCATTCTTTTTCCATATTAGATTTCCTATATTCATATAGATATTCATCCTAAGCCTTACAAGGTTGGGGAATAGAGGAACTACATACCAACTTGGAAGTTTAATGCTGCTTCCATCCGCAGGCTGGATCATCGTTCTTCAGCCACCTTTCCTCTCTCTAGTTCTCATCTCCATCTTCTACATGCATCTAACTATGCCTTGATTTCCCTTGTGGTTTATGCCCCTTCCCTTTCTGTCACTTGCCTTTACTGCCACCTCTCTATCATTATTACCTACACTAATCCCTATGTTTTCACCTCAAAATGTTGACCCCCCATCCTGGTTGCCACCTCCTCTCACTAATCCTTAATTTCTCCTATCTTCTCTTTCCATATACGTGTTGTCCTCGTCTTGCCACTAGCTGACATCCTTCTGAATGCCCCCTGCTTACTTCCCTTCCCTCTTCACTGTCATGCTCATCCGTCACTACCCTCATTCTCTCGGGGGTTGTACCTTCTCTGCTTTGCTTAGCCACATGCCTTCTTCCCTTTCTGCTCACTTCATTTCTCTCATCTATCCGTTCCTCCACTTTTCCTCTTCCTCTCCCTTCTTGGTCCCATCACCCCGGTCCCCCTAGATTTCCTGTGTTACACCCCGAACTAGGTTCGCTCTCTCCTCCTTTGTCATGTTCTATGATTTTTACTAAGTTTTCCATCTCCTCCATTTGGTATAAGTCTTCCTCGTTTGCATCTAAGGTTCTTCCTACATGACTGCTCCCCCAATTTTCCAGGTTGTTAGTTGGTGCATTGCCTTTCCTTCTTACATAGGTGGGGAGGATGTAATCTATCTGTCTAATCTCCTTCAACCTGAATTTTTTGGTATTTCTCTCTTATTGTAATTTCCAGCCCCTTTTCAGTGTGTGAAGCTATGCTTCATCATTTGTAGCATTTCCACAGTGCATCGCATATATTTTTACGGTCCTCCCCCTATCATCTCTGAATACTCCTTTGGTCCCTCCCTAGTCAAGATTCCCTTTCACAACCCCATCGAAGTTAAGCTTGATGAACTCCTTCTGCGGTATTCTGAAGTGGTTAACCTCCTCTGCCTTATTGGTTTGGTGTTTCCTAGCTAGCTCATGCATCATGCTTGGTTTTAGGTTTAGGTGTGTCATTATCTTTGTTTCTGCTGGCTTAGTTTTCTAATCGTCCTTGAACCAGTTCTCAGTTAGAATGGTCTCTCTGATGTTTTCGATGATCTCGTTCGATATTTCTATTTTTTCTCTACCTTCCTCCTTGAAGGTCAATTTATTTTGTTCTTTCCATATATTCCACAAAACAAATCCTAGAGAGAGTCTCCATGCGCTATTCAGGATCGTGTTCTTGTATGGTCTTTTCCTCTAGTTCTCTATTGTTGTTTGCAGGCTGTTTAGATTCCTGCCGCTAATTTCAAAAATTTGCTGATTTTGTTTCCACAGGTTTTTGCTAACATTGCAAGTGTTGGTTAGGTGCTCCATTGTCTCTTCATGTTCTCCGTAGAGGGCACATATCGATGGGCCTTGCACTCCTTCTTTTCGTACTTGGTCCCATGTTAGTGCTCTCCCATGGCTCAGGATCTAGGTGAAGAAGGATATCTTCAGCCATGTTTTTGTTTTCCATATGCTTTCCCATTTTTTGTTTCTGGATGTCTACTGTGTGCGACTTTTATTTGGTAGCTTTTTCCTATTGTAAACATGCCTTTGATTCTATGGCCCCATCTTAGAGTGTCAAAACCTTCTTTTATCGCTATTTTCCTTTTTGCCATTTCCTTGTCATAAAGTTCCCATTGGGGTGTTGCTAGCGCTTCTGGCCAATTTGTTGTTGTTTCCACTTTCTCCAGTATCCTTCTAGTTCCCAATAATTTTGTACTATGTCGCCCTCATGTAAGTTGGTGAATTGGTCAATCTCTATGAGCTACGGTTGGTTGTTGAGTTTTTCTCTCTATTGCCACGCTTCTTCCCAGAAGTTGGCTTTATACCCTCCTCTAACTTCCTAGAAGTTGTGATCTCTGATCAGGTCCCTGTTGGCACTAGCAAGATTCCAAATTGAAAAGCCTTTCTTCTCATTTTGGCTTCTCAACTTTCCTTCTAGGGACCTAGGCATATCATATTTTCTCTCCCATAGTTTTTTTCAAAGGTCTACCCCTCCCTGAATCCATATCCACCATAGCTTTGCCCCCATTACCTAATTCAGGATGTAAGGATCTCGGAGTCCAAGGCCTCCATCTTTTAGGGATTTTCTCAACCAGCTCCAAGATAGAAGTGTCCATTTCTTTGTCGTGCTAGGCCCTTGCCATAAGAATTTTTTGGCAGACTATTTTCGAGGTGGCTTGAAGGGTAAGTTGGTATATCGGGATGGATTGAAGCACTAATTTTAGCATAATCATGCAGCTCGGAGAGTTCAATGCTCTGAATGTCTAGTTTTGCATTTTCTGTTGAATCTTTCCCATCAGAGTACTCCAGTTGGCCACTCTGTTTTGCTAGTCATTTACTCAGATTCCTAGATAATTTGTGGGCAAATTTCCAATTCTGAATGCCATGGATCTTGCTAGGAAATCCTGGGAGGGTGCTGGGGTGTTGAAGAAATATATATCCAATTTCTCTCTATTTATCTCTATCCTAGAGGCACTTGTGAAGTCTATGAGAATTTCCATTATTATTCTGGCTTCTTTGAGCATTGTCGATCCATACAGCATAACGTCATCAACAAATTGCTGGTTGGTTTGAAGGAGATCATTCCCCTAGAATCTTGGGCCCTTATATTGTTCACTATATACTTTAGCTTTAATGATTCTTCCTAGACCTTCTACTACGAGGATAAACAAGAAAGGTGATAACGGGTCGCCTTGCTTGAGCCCTTTGGTCGAATTGAAATCTTGTGTAGGTGATCTGCTAAGTGGTATTGACAAAACTGGAGTGGTTACTATTGACATTACCCAACTTATCCATTTTTCATCAAAGCCAAATGCCTTCTAGATTTTTTGGAGGTATCCCCAATTTAATCTATCATAAGCTCTGGCTAAGTGTAATTTTATCAGCATCCCTTTTGTTTTAAATTTTTCAATGAGTGTATTGCTTCTTGTGCCACCACTATGCTGTCTATCATTTTTCTACCTTTGACAAACCCTGTCTGCTCTTGTGATATCAACCCAGGTAGTATTGGTTTCAGTTCATTCACCATAATTGTAGCTAAGATTTTATATATAACATTGCAGAGAGCTATAGGTAGGAATCCTTGTGGTTCTTTCGAGTGCTCTGTGTTCGGTATCGGGGTTAGAAATGGGGCATTCAGGGCTGGATGCATTCTTTTGGTGCATCTGGATTCTTCTATTACATTCACTATGTCCTTGCTCATGAAGGTCCATGTAGCTTGAAATAATTCTATAGTGAATCCATCAGGCCTAGGTGCTTTATTCTTTGCCATATTTTTTATTGCCTCCTCCACCTCTGCTTTCGTTATTACTCTTAGGAGAGCCAAACTTTGATATCTACTTACTGGATTGGAGATATGTTGAATAATTTTGCGAATGTTGTCCTCCCTACAGATATTTGGTTCTGTCAGGAGCCCTTTGAAATGTTGAACCAACAGATTCTCCATTTCATCCTTCTATATTAGCCTGTTGCCTTGCTAGTCCTTTAGGGATAAAATTTTGTTTTACTATCTATGCTATACCATCGCTTTATGGAAGAATTTCATGTTTCTTTCTCCTTCTCTTAGCCATAGAATTCTTGACTTTTGTTTCCAAAGGATTTCCTCTTGTTTTCTCCTTTCTTCCAAGTTATTTAGCACCGATCTCTCCTCTTCTGCCAGTTCTTCGCTTCTTCCTTCCTCTATGATTTTCTGTTGTATTTGTTTCAACTTTTTCTGGAATGTTTCTTATTCCTTCTATATGTTTCAAAATTCTTCTTTGTTCCATTTCTTTATCCTCCCTTTTAGGTCTTTTAGTCTGAGTTGAAAGGTGTGCATTTGGTTTCTTCCTTCCATCACATTCTTAGTCCCTTTCCACCAGTCTTTCATTTTATCGATAAAGGTGGTTTCTCTTAGCCAAAAGGCCTCAAACCTGAAGGGTCTATTATGATTCTGATGATTCATAGCTATTTCTAGTTTAATAGGCCAATGGTACAACCCTAAACACTTGTGGATTGTTGCTTCATAGAAAATATCTTTTCCAATGAAGTGTTCTATTACTAGGAATTTATCTAACCTAGATGTTATCTATCTACTTCCTCCCCTTCGATTTTTCCACGTGTATTTTCCATTTATGGTTGGCATATCTACCAAATTTAGTTCTACTTAAAGGTCCCTAAACCTCTCCATCTCTGGCTCCTCTCTTTAGAGACCTCCTTTTTTCTCCTCTATTGATGTTGTCAAGTTAAAGTCCCCTGCTGTCATCCACAGTTTCTCCTTGTGGATTTTTTTAAGCTGTTGTAATTGAAGGAGGAAACTTCCTCTTTCCACTGGGATATGAGGGTTGTATACTGTAGAGACTAGAAACCATTCTCTGTTTCCGATTAGCCAGAATTTCCCATAAGGATTCTTTTCATGCCTATCTAGTAATCTATAGTAATCTTTGCAGGGTTCCATAGTATTGCTATACCTCCCACACTACCTTTCGCATCTATTGACATGCATCCATATTTTGGTTTTATTTTATTTAGGATTTCTTCCATTTTCCTGCCTGAAATTTTTGTTTCTTGTATTAGCATGAGTTGAGGTTTCTCTTTTCTTAGCCTTTCTGCTAAGTGTCTCTATTTGCCTTTACTATTAAGGCCTCTTATATTCCAAGATGTGATTATCATTGGGTTTCTTGGTTAATTTGGTGGAATACCACTGATAGCGGTACTACCCTCCCTATATTTACTAGCATTTCCCCCATGATTTGTATTGATTCTTGTAGGTTTCTTCGACCTCTTTTCTTTTTGCCTTTTTCTTTGCTAGGGTAGTCTTGGGTGCTGTCCTATTGAAGGCCTAGTTGTTCTGCCATGTTCATTTTCCCTTGTCCCTATTTCGCTTGGTACTGTTGAAATGTTTCTATGTACAGTCGTTTTTGGTCTTCTAGAATGAATCGTTCATCTAGGTGTATCCATTCATTTAATAGCTTCCTCAGCACCTCTTCTTCCAAGCTTAGTTCTTATCCTCTACTTGCATCTATTTCCATTATAGTGTTATCCATCTTCTCCCTCTCTTCCTTTTCCTCCTTCTCTGTTGGCTCACTTTGGGCTTTCCTCTTAGGTTTTGTTTTACCTTAGCTTGTGCTACTTTCCTTTCCTTTCCCTCTGATAGTCCATTGTTTGAGTCTCGTTGTTATCTTCTTCTTTTTCTTATAGTACTTCAAAGTTGTTTGTTCTACTGGGCTGGGCTTGTTGTTCTTTATTTCCCCTGCTGGTGTACTCTCTTGTTTGTCTTCTTTTGCTTTTTACTTCTTGAAACCCTTCCTTGTCATCTTGGTTTTTCCTATGTTGTTTCTGCCTCTGCTCCTCTTCTTCTATATTTCGTGGGCATTCCTTAAAAATATGTCCACACTCATGACATCTTCTACATCTGAATGGAATATGTTCGTAGTCAAGGGTTTACTTCTAGACCTCTTCGTGATAATTTAGTTCTACTATATTTGGAACGGGGTCGGCTATATTCATGTAGACACAAATCCTAGTGTATGAGGTGTATCTTCCTTTTTTTGTTGTTTTTGCTATTTTGAAAAATCTGCCTATCGTGTTTCCTATGCCCTCTAGAATCTCCCCGTCCGAGAAATCCATTGGAAGGCCAAATAATCTAACCCACACTAGGGCTACCAAGAATTTTTCCTTGTCTCATTCATAGCATTCTTCCCAATATCTCATAAAGAATCCAGCATTATAATGAAAGTAAAGGTCGTTCTTAAAAACTTTTTCTTTATCTTGTAGGTTCGAGAATATTATCGTGAAGAATCCTCTTGCTCCCAACTTTAGCTTGATGTGGCCTTGGGGTTGCCACTTTTGCTGAATCCATTGGGTGAGGTCCATTTCCATTGGTCATACTCCAATGAACTTGCATATAAGTGCATGGTCTTTAATATAACTTTTGTATCACTTTAGTTTGTTCATCGGGATTATGAGTCTTGGTTTTTCTGTCGTAGATGGTAAACATTTGCCTCTGCTGCTTGCCTATTCATTGGGATTATGAATCTTGGTTTCTGTGTCGCACACGATAAACATTTGCCTTTGCTGCCTACCTACCATCTTGCTCCAAGGACTAGTCCTGGTTTTCTTATTTCTCCCACCTGGTTATTATTGTTCTGACATTCCCCTGCCACCGCATCTCGATAAAAGGGGATCTCTGCCCCCCTCTCCTCCTCTATCATTCTCCTCTGATTCTTGGTGTCTGGGTCTGCCTCTTTCTACTGTCTGCATTTCTTCAAAACGCCGCCTAACTCATGGTCACCTGACCATTAGGGTTGCAGAGAGTTTTTCCCAAAACCCTTATTTTATTGTATATATTATATATATATATATATTTATATATATTATATATATATGATTTAAAAGTATTTTTAATATAAAAATTATTTAGATTATTATAAAATATTAAATAGATATTTTATTAAAATTTAAGTTTATAATTAATGATTTTTTTAAATTTTAAATAAAATTATTTATAAAAAAAAAGGAAGGGAGGTAAGTAATTTTTTTTATTATATTTTTTATTAATTTAATACGGTTGGTGGGCCTATGTTAGAGCATGTTTTTTCCTTCCTAAGAGGTTCACAAGTTGCAGTCAAATCGCTGCGCGGAGGTGGGTCCGTTGTCCCACAAAAGTGGGGTTCTCATACACCAATTTGGTGTCTGCTTGCCGTGACCTTAACAATAGATTTATTTTTATTATTTATGTAATAGACATCTTTTAATATTATTTATTTCTAATTTATTATGTTTTAATTTTATTTCCAAATTAACTGATTAAATCAATATCATTTATAATCATGTAGTATTATAATCAAATATTGAACTCATTATTATTATAATAAATTAGCCTCCATAATAAAATAGAAATAAATTCTATTATTAAAAAAAAATATTATATTTCATAAAAATTTTTAATTTTAACAAGTAAAATATATTCTAAAAATAAATATTTTTCAAATTACATGGCTTCACTATTTTATATAAAAAAAAATAAAAAGATAGTCCACTTAAGTTTTTACATTGCTCACTAATTTATATGAAAACAAAATATGAAGATAGTCCACTTAACCTTAAAAAAATTAAAGAAAACTATGTTATAAGAATAAATGTTCTATTATAATAAAAAACAAAAAAACAGCCTTCATCCCATAGTAGCAAGACGCATTATCATTGTTATGTGGGCCTGCATCAATCAGGCTATTCGATAGCAAAGTCTAAATGCTTTACGTGTATTTATTAAAAGACTGAACACCAAGCTCAAATTGGTACAACATTGTGTTGTGACGGGATTACTTCCGTGAAATTTGTTTTCATCGTGATTTTCACAGAGTTGCCATGGCTATTGGTAAACAGCTTGCCACTTTATGACAGTCCTGTAGCTTTTTGTTTGGCTAGAAAAATAATGAGAATTGTTTAAGCTGGTCAAATTTTTTATACGCTTATAATATATTTTTTTTTAAGTTGGGGTGGGACTCTCCGATTTACATGTCCATTAAGAACCTCTCAATGGGGAAGGGTAGCCCAAGATTTGAACCCAAGACTTCCGGTTCGGTTAGACTTCATTTCCACGGCCCTTGCCGGTTGAGCTACCCCATATGGACTATACACTTATAATTTTTAAAATTCAGAATTTTTAATATTTTTTTGAAAAATAATGAGAATTGCTTAATCTGGTCAAACTTTTTTATACGGTTATAATTTTCAAAAATCAGAATTTTTAATATTTTTTTTAATATTTCTGAATCTATTATCACATTATAAAAATGATTTAAACATTCTTGTCCTATTTTAAAAAAAATTCTCACTAAATTCACTCAAACAAATTGGTCGTCTAGACAAAGTTGTGATCAACGGCAGCAACATTTGTTTGCATGAAAATTAATCTGTTCGTGTGCTAGAAAATTAATCTCAACTGCTACATTATACTTACAACAACCATACTTTTACAACAACCATACTTGTACAACTTAAGTGTAGGTTGCGAATTTTGATTACAGGTGGACAGAAGTTCAAAACGGAGTTGTTTATAATGCGACTTTTTGGAGATTCCGGTGACGGAATCTGGCGGAAGAAATTGAGGTTGAATCTTGATTTGTTGCAGTTAAACTGGTTTTTTAACCGCATATTTGGATTAAGCACCCTGAAAAACCCCTGGGACGCTTTGATTGTGCAGAAATTAGTGATCAAACTTGCTATTCCAATAAAAAGCCCACCGAAAAAGCTTTCAAAAAGTCTC
Organism: Pinus taeda; assembly: GCA_000404065.3. Taxonomy (NCBI): domain Eukaryota; kingdom Viridiplantae; phylum Streptophyta; class Pinopsida; order Pinales; family Pinaceae; genus Pinus; species Pinus taeda. The sequence goes on along the minus strand of APFE030539141.1, from coordinate 61,573 downwards.
ATTATAGACAACTGCGTTCAAAACACATCAAGCATTTAAGAAGGGCACGAAGAGGTGTATTTAATAAAGGGTTGGTAAATATGTATGATCAAATATACACATCAAGCATTTAAGAAGGGATGTGAATTTAAGAAGGGATGTGAATGAAGGGATGTGAATTTAATAAAGCGCTGGTAAATATGTATAATCAAATATACACACTCAAGCATTTAATAAGTGTAAGAATTGATGTGTATTTAATAAAGGATTGGTAAATATCTATGCGCAATTTTTACTTGTACTGTGTAACATTTCATGTACATGGTTAGATAAATATGAATGTAAAAGTCTTTTGGGTAGGAGAGTCTATTATGTATGTCTTAGAAGTAGAAAAGAGAAAATCATGAAGCAAATTTTGGTGGGCAACCAAAAACAACCATTAATTTTAGTTAGCGCTTAGAAAAACTATTATTATTAAATTTTACTCTCTGTTACTCCCAAACCTATGATGAAATGTAAATAGCCTTAAGGATGTTTAGTTTACTTAGTGAATGAGACTAAGTCTTTCATACTCTAAGAAATATAAGCCAAAATTTTATTATATTGCTCTATTTTACTTTATTTTAATATGACTAAAACTTCTATGTTCTTAAGCATAGCATTAAGGATGTTTAGTTTGCTTAGTGAATGAGACTAAGTCTTTCATACTTTAAGAAATATAAGCCAAAATTTTATTATGGGGTTGTCTATAATGCGACTTTTTGGAGATTCCGCTCACGAAACCCTGTGGAAGAAATTGAGGTTAAATCTTGATTTGTTGCAGTTAAAATGATTTTTTAACTACAACAAATCAATTCAGCACCATGAAAAACCCCTGGGACACTTTGATTGTGCAGAAACTAGCTATCAAATTTGCGATTCCAATAAATTGCTGCGGGATTGTGACCTGAAAAATCCACCAAAAAAACTTCAAAAAATCTCAATATCATTATAAACAACTACTTTTATTATATTGCTCTTTTTTACTTTATTTCAATATGACTAAAACTTCTTTGTTGTTTTTAAGCCTTTGTCCGATTGCATTTTGATTTCCCAACTGATTTGTTGAGAGACTCCTCTCCTCTCCTCTCCTCTGCCCCCTGTAAAATCTTTAACACCGTGCATGACTTGTGGACACTGACATCTTCTCTGGATGGGCACCGGTTCAAACCTCGACGTATACTGACAGTGAAATCATTAAAATTTTCCTGTCACTGTTTGTCCTTATGTGGTTGTAGTGTTATCTCATGTAGGATAAGAGTTGATGAGAACGGACATTAATATGACGTAACTTCGAAGAAAATGTTGGTTTAGTTTTATGAGGATAAGCTTTTCTTGGCCAAGTGGAATCTTCTCATTTTGCAAAAATATATATATTTAATTGGTCGTAAGAATTTGGTTCCGGAGAGTTTTAAATAGTTTTTTAATTATTTTCTAAATTAAAATTTAACTTTTTAATGAGAACTAAAATCTTATCAATATTATTAATTTTGTTCCTATGTTCGTTATGATAAAATTAAAATTACGTTTGTTTATTTATGATAAATTTTTTCTTTTACGTTTTAAATTTCACTAAAATTATAATAAATTTATGAAGTTTCTCCATATAGATAACAAAAACATTAGATGTAATAAATTTATTATTATTTTTTATAGTTTAACACAATTATTTTTATAAAACCTTGAAAATTAGTTTAATTAGTGGAAATCTTGTTACTAAAACATCTTATAAGGGAACACAATCACATTTATGTTAAAGATTCCAACATTTCCAAAGTTTCCCGTGTCAGCTGTCATGAAATTGACATCAAACCTTGAAATTAAATAAAGTGTTGATTTCAAATGACAGGATTCCGACTTAGGTGGTCGTGAAAGGTAGAAATGGAATTTAACGAGTAAATTATTGGTCCTGAAAAGTGATTGGATCCATTCAAACAATCAAATTTAATTTTGCTACATTCGAACGTTCTTGGACAGAAATTGCGTTGAGTCAAGTTTATGGGTCTTATTATTTTTTGTAAGTAAGAAAAAACCATAAATTTTTTCATTGGGAAAAAGATAGCTGCATTTGATTGATTTTACATCTGTTTTCACTGAGAACGTAGTTTATCCACATATTTTACTATGGGGAGTCTAATTGTAAGGACCTGTAGTTCTGAATGCGCTCCACCGATGTGCGACCGCGATCGGGTAGAGAGTGTGTGCGGTTGGAAGTGAACAAATAGGAGGTTTGAACGAAGTGCGAGCTCGACTTGGATATGCGAAGTGTTGTGCGCATAAGAGAGGAGAGTGAGCTGAGTTTATAGGCGTGGGGAGTGGTTGGCTCAACCCACGGGCCGACCAACAATCATGGTGAAGCCGACGAAGGTTGAATGCATTTTGAGGATGGCCGACTCACAATTGCGATGGCGTTGAGGGCGTAGGCAGGTCGGTTGGGCAACCACGACCTTGCCTTACGATGCATATATATTGGAGATGTGTTGGAGGCATTTCCACAATCGATCATCCATCGCTCATCACTCAAACATGTGAAGAAGGCGCAGAACAAGAGTGTGGATGCAGCTAAGGAGAAAGGCGCAGATTTGGGTGATGCACCCGTTCTTGGGCAGGGCCGCACGAAGGTGAACCACTTGTCTTGGTTTTGGGTGAAAGGCACGGGCAAGGTCGCCCGTCGGTTGGAGAAAGGTGTGCACGGTGTGTGTGGCGCCCGGTGATGTGTAGGAGCGCCTGAAGGTGAAATGTTGGTGAGCGCCCGATTTGGTTTGTGTGACGCCTTGGCATGGGCTTTTGGGTGACTCGGGTGAGCGCCCGCCCGTCGTGCAAGTGTGCACAGTGTGACTTGGTGAAGGGTTGAGATTGTGAACAGAGGTGTGTCTCGGGTGAAGGCACCCGTGTGTGGCGACTTGGAGGTCTGCCCAAGTTGGGAAAACAACACAATCGTGCGACAAGGTGAACGAAGGGTTGGTGAGTCGTGCGGCGACCGTGCGGAGGTGCCAACGAGCTAGGGAACCGAGTTTTGCCGAAGATTGTAAATTTGGCTAAGTATGAAACTTGGGGTTTCCAAGTATGCTTATAAAGCTTGTAATTTGTAAAACACTGTATAATATATTGTTTGGTAGACTCATTGTTCATGGAGTTGCCCCTCCCTTTATATTGTGCAATTGTGTTCTTCATGTATAATTGCTAATGTTAATGAATGTGTATGGGTGTTCATTGGTATAAAGGAAACATTAATAATACTTGGTTGAGAAACACAAACTAAGTAGAAGTAAGTGGTTAGGCGTAGTCCATGAACATAAGTATTGGTGAAAAGAAAGTGCTTGGTGGTGCCGCACACCGAGAGATTGGTTGAAAGACTACCGTGGCTCCGGCGGTCGTGATAGGTGGTATCAGAGCAGCTAATTTGGGCATTGAAGGTTGAAGCTGTTACACACCTCCACTGAAGTGAAGGTGGTATCAGAGCTAGTGTGAAGAGTTGGAGGAGTCTTGCAGGAAGCTGGGTGAAGCAAGTGTTTCCACACACTTGGAAACTTGGAGTTGAAGACAGTGAAGCAGGTACTTGCAGGTGAAGGAAGCTGTTCCACACAAGTGGAACAAGGGTTGGTTCAGGTTGTAGGCAACTTGGTGAAGCTGTTGGATGGTCGAAACTAGATTGCAAAGAAGAAGGAAGCTGTTAGCAATGGCAGTTGAATCTCAGGCTGGGTCTAGTCATGGTGCGAAGGATACTACTCTTGGGTTCATTGAAAAAGTGTTGGAGAAGATGGAGGACATGGAAGCCTTCTGGACTAAGAAGATGGAATTGATCGAGAGAGATCAAGAGGCCAATTCAAAGATGAAGGAAGAGCTCAAGGAACTCCAGACTCAACACGAGTACATTGATCTTATGTGTACACAACTTGAAGTAAGGGTCAAGGAGGTTGAAGAGGCAATAGAATGAGGTCTTGTAGAGATCGTGGACTTGCAGAAATCTCTTGACGAAGCCAGAGATGAGATCACGGTGTTGAAGAAGGTCGTGAGGTATAACTCAGGTGGAGGAGTGCCTCATGTGAAAGTCAAGGAACCGAAATCTTACGATGGTACAAGGAGTGAAAAGACTCTTGGCAACTTTCTATGGGACATGGAGCAATACTTGGAATGATTGGGTCTATCTGATGATGAGACGAAGGTCAAGGTAGCTGCTCAGTTCTTGACAAAGGATGCTAAGATGTGGTGGCGAAGACGGATGGATCAGATTTCCAATGGCAGTGTTGGTGACATTACTTCGTGGGATGAAATGAAGAAAGCTTTACAGACCCATTTCAGTCCTCAAGATGAAACGTGGGAAGCAAGGATGAAGATAAAGTTCATAAAGTAGATAGGGAACCTTCAGACATATTAGCGAAAGTTTGCAAGTGCGGTTCTAGAACTTCCTCACATGGCAGAGAGAGACAAGGTGTTCAATTTCATTATTGGGTTGAAGCCTTGGGCATGCAATGAAGTGAAGAGGCAAAAGATTATAACACTTGAAGAAGCTTTTGCTGCTGTGGATAGGTTGGTGGAGCATTATGATGAGACTTCTGATAATAGGAAGAAGAAGTTTGACAAGCCGAAAGAGAAGAAGAAAGCGGATGCTTCGAAATCGGATGATAAGTCGAAGACGAAGAAAGCCTTGAAGTGTTTGATATGTGCTGAACCACATACGGTAAAGAATTGTCCTTCTAGACCGAAAGTGGCTGCGATTGCACAATCTAATGCGAAGAATGAAGAAGCTTCTATGGGGATGATGCAGATACTTGGTGGTGGTGCTGCTACAGAGGTGGTCTCTCGGAGGGATCCTGAGAGGAACAAGTTGGAGTATGTTCGGATGAAGGTTGGAGATGCTGATATACTCACTATGGTGGATAGTGGGGCCTCTCACAACTTCATGGGAGAAGATACTGTGAGAAGAATTGCGCTGAAATTTGTATCGGTGAAGGCACAAATGAAGACAGTCAATTCTCCTACTGAGAATGTTCTTGGTGTAGCTGAAAAGGTGGACACAACACTTGGTGAGTGGACAGGGAAGGTCGACTTCACTACAGTGCGGATAAACGACTATGAAGCTGTGTTGGGAATGGAATTCTTGAAACAATTCGATGTTATGATTGTTCCACATTTGAAGAAGCTGTACATTTACGATGGAAGGGAAGATGTACCCATTGGTGTACCAACCATTGGAGTGACAAAGCCTGATTGTAAGTTGGCAGTGATGCAAATGGAGGATGAGAAGCGGATAGAAGATATGAGTAAGCGGTTGTCCATGGTTGAGACAAAGCCTACCAAGCAGTCATTGGTCATGAGGACTCTTTTAGATAGTATCTTGGATTTGTCAAGAAGGCTAGAAGTGGTCGAGGATGATGATGATGATGATGAGGCATATGTGAGGCTAAATGTCTGAGAGGAGGATCGGATCACTTATCTACATAGGGTGGAGATAGAAGATCCTGACAGATGGATTGAGTTGATTTGTGAGGGTGAGCCTTCAGGCTCTACTCCCTCCACTTCTTCTTAGATGGGAAAGAAGATGGGGCTCATTGTTAGCTGCTCATGACAGTGAGTCCTTAAAACAGATTGAGCAGGTATGACAGATGGTGCAGGGATGGCTTGGCATCAAGCATCATGACATGTTGCAAATGGGATGGAGTTCTGTGGACCTGAGCATGGTGGTGAGATTCTTGGTGAGTCTCGGATGTGGCAGAATCCGAGATAGATTGATGAAGGCATAAGGATGGAGATTCTTATGATTTGAGCGGGACAATTGGACTGATCACCTGACTAGTTCAAGTCATGAGGGCTAGCAGTGTGCCAGAGAGATGTTGACATCAGGCAGGCAGGAAGGATGAACAGTTCATAGAATGAGGAGGACATATGGTAGAGATGGTAATTCTACATATGTTGCAGGGATGTTTGCAGTATGTGGAGGAGTTGACGTCATGGATCGAGGATGAGACAAACATTGATCTTGGTTGATGGCTACCAGGATGGTATGTTGTCGAGGTTGACAATGAATTCAGGTTGAGGAGGATGTAAGGACCTGCAGTTCTGAACGCGCTCCGCGATGTGCGACCACGACCGGGTAGAGAGTGTGTGTGGTTGGATGTGAACAAACAACAGGGTTGAACGAAGTGCGAGCTCGACTTGGATATACGAAGTGTTGTACGCATAAGAGAGGAGGGCGAGGTGAGTTTATAGGCGTGGGGAGCGGTTGTATCAACCCACAGGTCGACCAACAAACATGGTGAAGCCGACGGAGGTTGAATGCGTTTGGAGGATGGCCGACTCACTATTGTGATGGCGTTGAGAGCGTAGGCAGGTCGGCTTGGCAGCCACGACCTTGCGTTACGATGCATATATATTGGAGATGTGTTGGAGGCATTTCCACCATCGATCATCCATCGCTCATCGCTCAAACATGTGAAGAAGGCAGAGAACAAGAGTGTGGATGCAGCTAAGGAGAAAGGCTTAGATTTGGGTGATGTGCCCGTTCTTGGGCAGGGCCACATGATGGTGAACCACTTGTCTTGGTTTTGGGTGAAGGGCGTGGGCAGGGTCGCCCGTTGGTTGGAGAAAGATGTGCACGGTGTGTGTGGTGCCCGGGTGATGTGTAGGAGCGCCCGACGGTGAAATGTTGGTGAGCGCCTGGTTTGTGCAATGACTTGGCACGAGTTCTTGGGTGACTTGGGTGAGCGCCCGCTTGTCGTGCAAGTGTGCACAGTGGGACTTGGTGAAGTGTTGAGATTGTGAACGGAGGTGTTTCTCGGGTGAAGGCATCCGTGTGTGGTGACTTGGAGGCGCACCCAAGTTGGGCAAACAAAACGATTGTGTGACAAGGTGAACGAAGGGTTGGTGAGTTGTGTAGCAACCACGTGGAGGTGCTCACGAGCTAGGGAACCGAGTTTTGCCGAAGATTGTAAATTTGGCTAAGTATGAAACTTGGAGTTTCCAAGTATACTTGTAAAGCTTGTAACTTGTAAAAGACTGTATAATATATTGTTGGGAAGACTCATTGTTCAAGGAGTTGCCCCTCCCTTTATACTGTACAATTGTGTTCTTCATGTATAATTGCTGATGTTAATGAATGTGTATGGGTGTTCATTGGTATAAAGGAAACATTAATAATACTTGGTTGAGAAACACAAACTAAGTAGAAGTAAGTTTTAGGCGTAGTCTATGAACATAAGTATTGGTGAAAAGAAAGTGTTCGATGGTGCCGCATACCGAGAGCTTGGTTGAAAGACTATTGTGGCTCCAGCGGTTGTGACACTAATCTATCCACATATTTTACTATGGGGAAATTGCATTCTAAGTCTAGTTTATTGCTTTTATAGGTATTTTCAATGGAATTAAAAATTTGTTACACGTCCTTTATTTTACATGTGTTTTTATTGAGAAAAAATAGTCTATCCATATATTTTACTATGCTTATCCTTTACTTCTTCATTTTTCTTGTATCATCTCACTTATTCAAGGTTGACTGTAAAATTTAAAAAAAATAAAAATATATATATATATATATATATATATATCAATTCATTACTTACAGATTTCCAAAAGAACACATTTAAAAGAGAAAGTCTGAAGTGTCCATATTTTGATAACTCATGACCGCTGAAATAAGCCATTTTCGAACTGATTTATTACATTCAAACCGCCCCTTTCCCACAATTACTAAACAAAGGACACAAAAGGAAATGTCGGCTAAACATAAACTAATATTCCACCATGAAATGATTGGGTGATGAATTAATTTTTCAGAAGAAACAAACGGAACAGCCTTCATTAATTAGAGAATGTTTACATAATCAGGGATCTTAACTCATCGATTCTTGATCGCCTACAACCATACAGGAATTCACCAAAATAACAAGCCCGGACAGAATCCAAAACAGTGAAGTACATAGAAGGACTAGAAAAAAAACCGCCATCCCTGGTGATAAATTAATTAAGATGATTTGGTGATAACCTAAATAAGATAATCTTGATTCCATTGTTTATGAGTTATTTATTGGTCTATCGTTTATGGTTATGTTACATCGTAATAAGTAATATTACATGGTATAAGTAATATGATTTTAAGAATTTACAACATTGCGTTAATGATTATTCAATAATATCGTTTGTCAAATTAATCTAAATATTAGAAAATAAATTATTTTATTTATTTTATATCAAATATGAAATAACATAAAAAAAATTAAAATAAAAAATAATTAATAATAAATTAAATATTTTAAATTTTAATTAAAAATAAAAAACAAATAATTTTATAAATTAAATAATTGATATATAATAAACAAATTCTTTGATTTTTATTATATAATTGATTTTTGAATTAAAATGAAATACTTTTATGATAGAATGATGAGAATATTATACCATTCAAATAATATTTGTGTTATTATTTATGAGTGAAATAATAATATATATATATATATATATATATATATATATATATATTTATATATATATTTAAGTTAAATTATTTTTAAGTGTTTTATATAAGATTTTGTTACGCCGTAAGGCGTTACTTTTTGAAATTAACTTTTTTTCTTGCTCACGTGTCATTTATTTGCATCTTAAGATTATATGTTAGATGATTGAGAAAAGCTAAATCGTTCGATGACTAGAAAATAGTTACGAATTCGTTGCAACCTAGTATTCGATTCACATAGGTAAAAATCCTGCGAACTTCTGTTGTGAGCTCTTCAGTCTGGTTGTCGAAAAGGGGATACTAAAGGAAGAGGAAGCAAGAAAATATTTTCAGCAGCTGATTTGCATGGTCGATTTCTTCCAAAGTCGGAGCAAGGGTGTGCGCACCAAAATTTGAAGCCAGAGACCCTATTATTAGATGAAAATGGTGATATGAAAGTCACCAACGGAGCCAAGGCTGACATCTGGTTGTGCGGAGGCATACTGTTCGTGCTCCTGGTGGGCTACCTGTCGTTCCAGGATTTGAATCTGACAGTGATGTATAAGAAGATCTACAAGGGATTTCAAATGCATGCCTTGGCTTTCCTTTGAAGTTCGGCGTCTGGTTATCCGGCTGCTAGACCCTAACCCTCTCTGAGGAGGTTCACTATTCCACAGCTCATTGAGGTTTCTTGGTTCCACTAGGGCTTCAAATGTACATAGGCTGACAATGATCTCTGGATTCCCCAAGAAGCAAGAAACATTTGCTCGCATTTTAGGGTATTGTGAATAAAATGATATCCACTCTCCAAATGTCACAATCTTTGAATCACTCATGTATTTTTCATGGCTCCATCTTCCTTGTGAGGTTGATGAGAAAACTATAATGGTTGTTCTAAATTTCTCCCCCTTGCATGTAGTTCTTTAGACTGAAGATCTTTCTTATTAATGAGACTCTGCAAGCAGCTTTTACTCACATATTTTTGCTGTTACAATAAGTGCAGATGTTTGTGACAGAAGTCATGGAGCTCGTAGAGCTCACTCCTCTGAGAGATGCTCTTGTAGGGCTTCCTGGAGAGACAGGTCTTTCTACATAGCAAAGGAAGAGACTTTCCATAGTAGTTGAACTAGTTTCCAACCCTTCTATACTCTTCATGGATGAGCCAACTTCAGGAGTAGATGCCCGTGTTGCAGCAATTGTTATGCATATTGTTCACACCACAGTCAATATAGGTCGAATTGTTGTTTGTACCATCCATTAGCCCAGTGTTGATATCTTTGAATCTTTTGATGAGGTGAATTCAAACACTTTCATGATCAATCTATGCAATGTGAAACAAAAGGCCTACTCTATGTTTCTTTGCTTGGCTTAACAATAAATGAAGGGTTGGAAAGGGCTCGAAAAAGTCAGGGAATAATTGATAAATTTTCAGTTTTATTAGTTTGCTAAAATACAACTCTTTTTATAATCATAAAACTTATTTCCTTCAATTTTGTTTGATTCTTGGTTGTTTGGTGAGGTTGTTCTAGAAATACCACAAATTAGCGAAGGATACAATCTAGCGACATGGGTGCCGGAAGTGAGTTCCATAGCTGTTGAGGAAAAACTCGGTGTAGAGTTCGCTGAGATCTATAGGAAATTAGCACTCTATGAGTATGTCTAACATAATTGTAGGAATTTGTTTCAGAACTTTGAGCTTTTTTTATTGTGCATCTCTAATTTTGTTACCCTATCTTTAGTTACATAAGTTCTCCCAAGAAACTGTAATTTTTTTAAAGCCCTATTTGATAGTTATGTTGTTTTGTTTTCAGATGGAATCAAGCCCTTATTCAAGAGCTAAGCACCCCTGCTCTTGGCTCATAGAATCTGAGTTTTCCAACACAATATGCATGGTCCTTCAAGTTTTAGCGTGTGGCATGCCTTTGGAAGCAATAATTTCTCCCAAGAAACTATAATTTTTTTAAAGCCCTATTTGATAATTATGTTGTTCTATTTTCAAATGGAATCAAGCCCTTATTCAAGAGCTAAGCACCCCTACTCCTGGCTTGCGGGATTTGAGTTTTCCAACACAGTATGCATGATCCTTCAAGGTTCAGTGCATGGCATGCCTTTGGAAGCAATGTTGGTCATATTGGAGGAATCCACACTATAATGTTGTATGATTTTTCTCCACTACAGTCGTTGCCCTACTGTTTGGGATCATCTTTTGGGACATTGGAACAAAGAGGCTGGACACTCTATTGACAGGCATAGCAAACTTATTTGCAAAACTGGTCCCGCCTCACTTTGACATTTTATTTTCTCTATCATTGATTAGTTTATTGTCTATTACATATTTGAGTCAACAGAGTGACTTAGCATATTGGGAAATCAAAGCATTATATGGGTAATATATCAAAACATTATATGGTATTTGCATTCACATTTTTTATTTGATCGCGTGAGCTTAGATCTACACTACAGAAAAACAATTTACCCATTGTCAATTTGGTCAATGATAGCCTTTTCATTTGAAGACCTTGTTTGACTCTCTTTCTCTGGAAAAGCAAGCAGGTTAGCAAGGCAATTTTGCTTTTAAAAATAGGCAATTTCCTATACCGAACAGGTTGGTTAGGAGTGTACATCAATATGTAAGGGTAAGGTATGAATGGGGAGGTTACAATACAATATGCCACATTGAGGAATTTGTCAAAGTGAAATGCAATTAGGTCATTCCTTCAATAGAAAACGAAGTGAGAAACTTGAATGAACTACGTACCTTCTCTGTAACACATTCTCTTAGACAACCGAGTGAGAGACATTAGGAAACCTTTGTGCTGATCTTGAATTAGGCTTAAAAGCATTGTTTTTGGTTTTTCTTGAAAGAAAATATGAAAATATTGAACTATAAAGATTGCAATCTATAAAAGTATATAACCTATTCACATCCAAATCTTTGAAAGTATATAATAAAAACAAGCATTATTGATTTAATAATTTTTTCAGTCATGTTTACTTCTTAGAGAGGAGAGATAATCTAACCTCTGAAGACAATTCTACACTTGGTAGAGAATTCAGTGTCACTCATGTATCGACACAATAGAAGAAAGGAATGATCCTTCCTTTCAGGCCATTGTTGATGGCTTTTGAGAACATAAACTATTATGTTAACATGCCACCGATATGTGTATCTATAAATCATTCAATTGAATTGGTAATCTGCGAGTAGTTTGACATACCTAGGTTCTCTTCAATGGAATATCTGGAAATAATGTTTAGCTCATAACAAGAGATGAAAAGTGAAGGGTTGGGTCAAGACAGGTTACAACTCCTTTCCAATGTAAGTGGATCCTTCAGACCTGGGGTACTTAGAGCCTTGATGGGAGTTAGTGGTGCTCGAAAAAATACCCTAATGGATGTCTTAGCACTTTTGCAGATTCAAATTCTTCCAATTGGTAGCCTTTTAAGACCTTGTTTGACTCTCTTTCTCTCGAAGAGGGAGCAAGTTAGTAGGGAAATTTTGGTTTCAAAGAAAGGCAATTTCCTGTACTAAATAGTTTGGTTAAGATCGTTCATCAATATTGCTTCCTCGTTGTGGAAGGTCAGGTCAAGGTCAGGTAAGGTAAGGGTAAGGTATATCCCATAATGAAAATATATGTTCTTATATCCTTCCATGTCTTGGTGTCAACCCATACCTTGCCTTACCTTTAATGAGGATATTTTGGAACTTGAATCTGAAAGGAAAGCAAGGACACCAGGTGAAATCAGAGAGCTAAATTCAAGAACTTCGTTTAACTACATCAAGATGCCTACAAATGATGAAATCATCCGCAATGATAAATTTGCAAGGGAAAGGAATGCGACCCCAAATTACAACGCACAAACATGGAGAGTAGAAACAAAGATTCTTGAGTAATCAGATGAAGCTATCAACATGAAAGGTGATGTGATCAAGAGAGAAAGGGAACACCGTAAGAGGGCTATTTCAAAGTTTGAATCACAAATAAAACCAAGGAAGATTCCTGAACAATGAACTGAAGCTATAAACATGAATGGTGATGCAATCAAGAGAAAAAGGGCACATCATAAGAGGGCTACTTCTAAGATTGAATCTCAAATACAAGCAAGCAAGTCTGCTAAAGTAGAAAACACAAGTTTGGAGATGATATTGAATAAATTAATGCTCATTCTAGACATTATTTACAAGCAGGAATTAATGACAATACAATCTGTGTTGCCAAATGCTTCTTCTAAAGCCTCTATAGAAAATTTTGAACCTAAATTTGGAAGTCATGCGATGGTGGTAGGTAAAATGCCAAAGGTGGATTCAAGTACCATATTTAGAAGCAGTCCAGACATTCTTTATGTCAGGGAGTTAACTGTCACATTGCCAAACATTTCCATTGTAGCCTCTGTAGAAAACTTTAAGGTGGATATTTTGGAACCTAAACCTGGATGTCAAGAAAGGATGGTAGGTGAAATGGAAAAGGTGGATTCAAGGACTTCATTTAAATGCTTCAAGATGATTGCATATGAAAAAATCAATAGAAGTGGGGAATCTCCAAGGGAAATGAATGACATGTTCCATCCCAATAGAAAAACATGGAGAGTAGAAGCAAAATTTGTTGAACAATTATATGAAGCATTAAACTTAGGGGAACTTGCAATTATAAAATGGAAGACCATAATTAAGGAGTGTATTATGGAGCTTGAGTCTGAACGACAAGAAAAGAATGCTACTGAAAGAGAAAAATCATAAGGAATACTAAAATTCTACTCCCTAACATAACACAATTTTGTGCCTTTCTCTCCAATGTTGTAACCATCCAACAACTTTGATGTTTCCCTGAAATCTACATCATCATTATGAAGGATTGAAAATACTTCCCCCTAAAGCCATCTTCATAAATGGTAGAATTGCATAGTGCCTAAGATTGGGATTAGCTACTAACCGTAGAAACCCTATATCTTATCTTCACAATAGCCATTGGAAATAAAACATAAAAACATGCAAATGGAAACATGATCTTTTATAGAAATCAAACATAACTTAACCAGAACTCTATATTGTCTCCAATACTCTGGTTCAAATTTTCAATCATATTAATAAATAAAGGTGTTAATGACAAGATATTTCAAATAAATTCAAGAAAAACCATTAAGAATTACAATGAAATAATCCACGATAAACCATAAAGCATTGTTTAAATGATATATTCTAGCAAAATGCAAAAATATATAATGATAAAATAAGAAAATCTGACATACCATGGGAAATATTTTCATTTTTCTTTGATGAGGCCTTATTCTGTTCAATAATTCCCACTTTTGATGATTTTGGTAAAATAGGATGTGAATTTATCCAAGAAATGTTGAACGTTAAATAGGATCAAACCATGAATTGAACCTAGCCTTCAACCCCAAAACTTTCTATTGGTGTTAATGGTTGGTTCCAGAGAGAGCCCTAAATTCTACATCATTATGAAAGAAGTAAATGAAGCAAAAATTTCCCGTGCAATGAGGTGTAGAAGTCATCATTGAGTGCCTCACAAATAATTGCATCTTTCCTTTCCAAAATTTTCCATTGTCAAATGTTCACCATTGGTAAAACTTTTTGATTTATCACATTTTCCTTTTTAAATCTAACAAAACATTAAAAATACGTCAAAGGGACGCTCACAATGAAAGAAGATGTTGTGTAAATATGGTGTTTGCATTCACATTTTTTATTCGATCATGTGAGATTAGATGTGTACTACAAAAAAACAATTTACCCATTGTCAATTTGGTCAACTAATTCAAACATTTAAATTTCTGGCACTTCTGCAGATTCAAATTCTTCCATATGATAGCCTTTTCATTTGAAGACCTTGTTTGACTCTCTTTCTTTGGAAGAGGGAGCAGGTTAGCAGAGAAAGTTTGGTTTCAAAGAAAGGCAATTTCCTGTACTGAACTCGTTGGTTAGGAGCATTCATCAATATGATGTAAGGGTAAGGTATCAATGGGGAGGTTACAATACAATATGCTGCATTGAGGAATTTGTCAAAGTGAAATGCAATTAGGTCATTCCTTTAATATGTACGCAATGCTTTGGCCCAAAAAATATTGAAGCAAATCGAGTGCTCAAGGTTGACTTTATCATTCTTACATCCTTCTTCCACATACATTCTTCCACTTTTACACTCACTCCCTAAATCTCCATTCACCATATTCATAAATTACCATCTACCTTTTATCCATACCAACACTTCTACCTATCATCCATTTCATTCCAAGCCATATTCTTAACTGCTATAGGATCCTATAGAAGTATGCATCTATAGCTCTTCTGAATGAGAATTCCAGTTATATCTACAGAAGTGTGCACTTCCAGCATCGTACAGGAAACTTAGGGGGTTCATCAAACAATTTTTTTTTCTAATTATAAATGGTCTACTAGAATTTTATGAAGAGACTATATTTGGCAGTACAGATCTTATAAATTTGTTCTTAAGTACTATGAATTGCATAGCCATTACGCTGCTTTAAGTCATTTTATAAAATTTTAGTATTCTATCAAAGAGGATATATTGATATTCTAGGAAGAGGCTCTATTTGGTGGCGCTTTGACTAGAGGTTTTACTAAATATATTCCCAAGCTATATGATGGATTAGTTAATGTTTCTTACAAATTTCAAGTGTGTAACCCTTGGTGATTATTTTTTGTCAAAGTGGCTTTGTTTTTATGAGATTATTCTTTTAGGAACTATGATTCCTAGTTAAGAGGACATGTATTAGGTGAAGAATTTTGAGTACAATGTTTCTGTAGTATTGATAGATTTGGTCAAGAATTTTGATAAATTTGAATAACGTTTTGATAAGATTAAATAAAGTTTTTTTTTAACAATTCTAGGATACAATATACTTAATTGGAGAAAATTTTAGAGTGATCATATTTACTTTAACGATAGACTTTATTGAATCTACATTATAAGATTTAAGATTTCAATAAAGTTTATAAGAATGATTAGTGTTTTGTTCAAAGATGTTTCTACTCATTTGAAAGTTAATGACAAGTTGTAGATAATGTTTATCTTCAAATTTCAATCAAACAATGTTGTCTTATTATTTTAGTGTTTTGTTTCATATGTTGAAGCTCCACAAGATGTCACAAGAGATATATTTTTAGGGCCCAAGTTTATTCTTACCTAATTAGTAAGAGCTCCTCCCCTACTAACGTAGATAGAAATGGATTACCCTTCTATATGTTATGCCTATAATTGTTTATTTAAGAAATTTGATACAAAACTTATTAATACCATTAAAAGGTTTTTTAAGTGGCATAAAGATTTGAAGCATAAAGATTTGAAGCATGCTTAGAAGTCATATAATCTTTGAATATCAATTGTGCTTCTTTTTGGCTGTGAACAATTTGTCATTTTAAAAATCAACAATTCTCATTATGGTCATTTTGAAAAAATAATAATGAACTATTTTATTTAAAATTGGGTTGTTTTGTTCCAATTTTCTGAGTCTCGAACTTTCTCGAGAAAGGCTCTTGGATACTTGTTATATTGGAAATTTCACTAGGTGAGCTGAACAAATATCTATTTCTTGGGTCAAATGTCGAAGACCTAAGTCATGGTCACTTTGCAGATGATCCCCCTTCCTCACAAGAAAAAGGACACTGAGTGTTTAAAAAGTGTGATGAAATTCCTAGATATCTTTCATATATCCCTAGGGTCTGAAGATTCCATGGACCAAAAATATGTCATATAAACAATGCTAATGAGATTCTAAATTAATTAATGTAAGTTGGTTGTAGATTCAATTTAGGTATATCTTTAAATTTCTAGGTATCCCTTTCTGTTTAGGCCCCAAAAAAAGAGTTGTGGCAAGCTCTATTTCAATGAAAGGAACAAAATGTGACAAAATAGACTATGAAGCATATGTTCTCGGTAGTTAGACATCATATTTATATGAATGTCCTGGCTTCTACACATGTTTATTATTCCTATGATAGTGTTCCAAGGCCTTGATTTATAGTATATTGGAAAAGGTTATGAGATATTTTACAATCTTAAGCCCAATGCATGCCTTGTCATATAACAATCACATTGCCCAAGATAAACCAACCTCTCAGATAAATTTTGTATCTTTTGGGTGAATTATGTTAGGGCATGTAGAACTTGTCATGCATAGCTTCTCTTCAAATCTTCTACACACAACCTCAAATAACTAAGCTCGAAATATTGTCTATGTCAGTGTGATATGATCACATGATGTGTCACCATTGGCATACCACCTAACAACACTGCATTATGCAAATTGTTAGCAACACTATACTCAATGCAACCCCTATTACAAATCTTATAAATTTATTCTGAAGCCAACTCATAAATTACTGTGAATTGCATAGCCATTACGTTGCTTCATGTCATCTTATAAAATTTTAATATTCTATCAAAGAGGATATATTGAAATTCTAGGAAGATGATATATTTGGTGGCATTTTGACTAAAGGTTTTAATAAATATATTCCCAAGCCATATGATGGATTAGTTAATGTTTACAAATTTCAAATGTGTAACCCTCGGTAATTACTTTCTATCAAAGTGTCTTTGTTTTTATGAGATTATTCTTTTAGGAGCTATGATTCCTAGTTAAGAGGAAATGTATTAGGTGAAGAATTTTGATTACAATGTTGCTTTACGATTGATAGAATTTGTCAAGAATTTTGATAGATTTTGAATAACATTTTGATAAGATTAAATAAAGTTGTTTTTTAACAATTCTAGGATACAATATACTTAATTGGAGAAAGTTTTAGGGTGATCATATTTACTTTAAGGATAGACTTTATTGAATCTAAAATATAAGATTTAAGATTTGAAGAAATTTTATAAGAATGATTAGTGTTTTGTTCAAAGATGTTTCTACTCATTTGGAAAGTTAATGACAAGTTATTGATAATGTTTACCTTCAAAGTTCAATCAAACAATGTTGTTTTCTTATTTTAGTGTCTTGTTTGTGGAACCAATTGTGCCACTTATCATTGACTTCTTAAATGATATTTTCACAAACAAGGATTATGATGCCAATATCATCATGGTCAAATCAAAATTAGAATGGGGATTTCACAATTGTGAGGAACTAATTGTGCCACTTATCATTGAATTCTTAAATGATGTTCTCATGAAAAGGATTATGATGCAAATATCATCATGGTCAAACAACAATTAGAATGGAGAATTTCATAAGTGGGAGAAATTTTCAAGATTTATATGCCATCATCACATGGTAAGAGCAATACAAATATACCCCAACCAATGTACACTCCTTTCTACAAAGTGAAATATATTGGTTTTCTACTAACATTTATTAAACCAAATTTATGAAATGCATTTGAAGACATTGAGTCACTGTGGAGAGAGAATAATGGGCACCTAGTTGAGGCTTTGGAAATGATTGAGTTAGATAAAATAAGATGGTCCAAAGAGACAACAAATAATACCATTCTTTTATAGTTTGGACATTTTACACGAGTGAAGTAAGCATAAGAAGCAACAACTAACTAAATTAACAACATCATATAACAAATGATGAGGGAGTTCATTAATGTTCCCCTTACTACTAAAGTCTTTCTATTAATTTTTCCTCATAAAATTAGACCAATTTCCAATGAACAAAAACTATTATCCATTGCATTGTGAATTAAGGTGATATGAGATTACTTTGTTATGAAATATTTGATTTAAATCATTTACTTATAAAGGTTCCAAAATCTTAATGAAGAGCATTTTCATAAATCCTTCATTTTGACCCTGAAACACAACATATGATTAAAAAGAGACACCAATAAAGAAACAAAATTGCATAAATTTTTTACTTCTTTCTTCTATGCTATTGTTTCTTATGCCATTGCCTTACGACATTTCCCTTGCAACATGTGGTGCAAATGCTAGTTTAGGGCCTATGGTTTCGAATTTAGTTGGTGATCATCTTGTTACGAAGTTATAGGTAAAGCATGAGTTTCAAAGTTCAAATTCCTTTAAGTTAGACAAAAAAAAATTACTTAGAAATAAAGATATAATAATCAGAGTTTCAGGTGGACTAAACTATAATTTCAACACTGTGAATTGAAAATTTCTTTAACTGAATATTACATTAACTAATACAATCTTAAAAAAATTACCAAACACATAAATCTAAAACCTTATATTAACTAATACAATCTTAAACAAATTACCAAAAACATAAATCTTAAAACCTTACTTTATATTATCTAATATAGTCTTAAATAAGTTACCAAACACATAAAATCAAGAAATTATACTTCATTAAGTCTTAAATAAGTTACCAAATAGATAAAATAAAGAAATTGTACTTCATTATCATAAACAAGAGAGAAAAACCTCAAAATATGTGATAAATAAGTGCAAAATTAAAATTGATTAAAAAAGAAGAAGTGCGAAATTAGAAATAATAAAAAGGTAAACAATAGAGCAGTTAATATTTCCATGGTAGAAAATGCACATAATAACACAATATGCTGAGTCTAAACTCTTAGATAGTGGTGTTAAGATTGAAGATAACCCATTCAAAAACTTAGAATTTCATTGATTGATAAAACAATCAAAAAGAGGAAGTCATGTTCAACCTTCCCCTTTCACCTCTTCTCCCATTACTCGTTTACAAGCACAAAAACTTGAATAGTTCCCTCTAAATTGTTACACCATGAACATTGTATCATATATTTTTCTCCCAAATTGTAGTTCTTTCTTCTCCTATGTTAAATAACTTTCCCGTTCTTTCTATGTCTTCCCTCAATAATTTGTCTTCTTACGATAGGGCCAACTTGTTTTAAGAAAGTAAGGTTCTAACTTAATCTTCTAAGACTACTGTAACACTTATTACATACATTCTGTTCACAATATAAAAAAAATTACTATGATGGTAATCTTTATTAAGAACCTTACCTTATCCCATATTCGTTATCATGTATTGCATTCTTTTAAGGTTTCTTACACCGAGCTTTGTTTTGGATCTTACCCTTTACCATATTCATCACCATGGATCGTATTTATTAAAGTATCTTACCTCGGGGCTCGATGCATGTCATTCTACAGTCCAAGTTAATCCATTATTAATGATTCATGTTAACAGGCTTTGATTCACCCATATAATAATCCGTTTAATTACATTCTAGCCGTGCTGTATATGTGCAGTACAAACATGGTTAATGCCTCTGCATGTACTCGCTAGAGGGCTTTGCTGGCTTCTGAAAACTGGATGGATCTGCCCTCTCCAATCTGGGATTGGCGATCTGACGGCTTGGAGCAGCTCTGATTTAGCCTCGTAACTGCTTCTCACACGTTTGGCCATCCGATGGTTCATTTGCCAAGGGTGAGTTCTTGGTTTGCTGCTCTGGAACTATTCCGACCTTCTGCTGCCTTGCGAGGGTTTTGTGTCATTTCATCTGGTTCTGAGGAAAACTATACTAAGCCCACTTCAAGAGGTACTCTGTCGCCTTCGATTTCTTGTTGTCATTATGTTCTGCGCTACCTTTTAATATGTTTTGCTTTTGAAGCTCGCTCAACTTAGGGTTCTGACTGCTTGCCCAACTACATAGGGGTCTTTTGTCAGCTTTCCCCATCCTGCGGAGGGAAGCCTAGACGATCATCGACCTTGGAAAGGTGAGCCATAGGTTCATTTTGGTCACAATTTTTCTGGCCAATGATTAAAGTCTAATTTTTAACTGGGCTCGATTGATACAGGCAGTCCGCCATTTACTGGAACTACCTACTTTCAGGTATTCGTTGGCATCTTTCTGCCTGTTTTATCCTTTATGTTTGATGGAAATTGTATTTCTTTTTTCTCATAGAGGTTTACGAAACTGGCACTATGCGTGGTGCAGGTATTAAGTCACGCTGATCTTATGATTCTTGTGACTGTGAAGGCTTTGTTTGCGTACTTACAACTCATGGGTCCTCGTCAATATTTACAGGCTGGAAACAGACTTTCTTACTAGTTTCTTTAGGTACTAGATGAAGTGTGTTCTGGGGACATGCTTTGAATTTTGGGTGATGGCTAAGACAGTGTGGGTCTATAACCTGAGCTTTTGTATGAAAGGTTTCTAGAAATATTTTTTTGTGGACCTGCTGTAGCCCGTCCTTGATGGTGTAGTCTGATCATATCCACCGAGATGTTCACTCAGATTTAAGTCACATAGATTTCAGATGGAAAATGCTAGAGTCAGGGGTTTAGACTTAGATTTTACGATTCTTTGTCTTCAAGTTTGTTAAGATGTATTTATTTCATTTAAAACTAAAAGGCTTCTAAAGCCAAACTGTAAACTGTAGACTCTACTTTGAATTGTGGTTTGCAGCTGTTATTTTAATAGTATGAATATGATTTTTTTTATATTTATTCCATTATGGAGTCCCAATGTTAAATCATTGAAATTGTTCACTTATAAGAACTAGTACAAGGTTTAATTTTTGTACTTGAAAAATGGTTTCATGCCAAAGCTTGCTTCTTCGTTTTTGTCGATGTTTTCCCCGGAAGATTCAAAATGGTTATCTTGAGGTATTGCTACTTGTTACTGGAATACATTCTTCTAAAAATTGTCTGTTAAATAATCAAATATTACAGTATTTAGTATTTCCCGTCAATGAATTATGCTCAGCATATGAGGACTAGCAATTTCTTATAATGAGTACTTGGTTAATAAAAATGATAAATCACTAATTCTTCTTGTTTCAATGTTTATAATGTTCTCTGTCTATTTTTCTTCAAATTGATCTAGAATTGTCATTTTACTTGGAACGATATGCATATTCTAGCTACTTTCTTTGATTCCCTATTTAAATTACAGTTAATTTTATAGTATGTATAGTATATAGGCAGTTATATAGAATTTAACTTTATTTACAGAACTAATATTCCCTTTTTCGATTAACATCCTTAAAGGTAGTTTTAGATCACTTATCTATTCATAGATTTGTAATTATGTAACTTATGTTCTTGCTTGGAAGGTCTCACCACCCAGCGATGAGTTTGGAAATTCCGTCCAGACTCTCCCTCGAGCACTTCCTCCTCTGCACACCAATTGAGTCCACCATTGTCAAGTACCTTTGGCTTTAGGACTCATAGTCCAGCCTCAAGTCTTGTACCTCTCTGACCATATTTGAGTTTTCCCACTGGTTTATTTCACCAGCTTAAGGGTGACTCGGTAACCTTTTATGTTCCCTTGAATCTCCTCATCTCTATCTTTCCTCCTCCTTTTGAGGGAGTAGATGAGCAACTGTTTCTTTTATTTAACTATTTTTTTTTGGAGGTTAACAATTGTTTCTTTCAATTTAAAAAAAAGATACTTTAACTACTAATTATTCATTAATTAGGTAACAAAATATATCCTAGCCTCTCAGCCTCAGTGATTTATCATTCAGAAATAACTTAAAAGTATAACACAATAAAAAGGTAAAGTAATAAGTAAAACTTAGTTACCACAGTAATTGTCTATGTTGTTTGGGGTGTTAGATATTCCCCCCATGTGAGGAAAGTCATCACTGGTGTTCTTTGGGACTTATGAAAATAATACCGAATAAGATTTTCGCATGAATTCTTCTTCTTCTCGGGTCACCTCTTCTAGGCCAAAGTGCTTCCATTGCACTTCAACGTGGATGATGGCTCACTTCCACAAGGTGGTTTCTCTCCGATCAAGAATACAAAGAGGTTATGCTAAAAACTCTCATTCCAGTTTGACCTGTACATATACAATTGTCGTCGAAACTTTCCCAAAATAGTTAATTTATAATTCATATGTTGTTGGCGTTATGATTCAGGTGTTTTCCTTGATGGCAACTCACTTAGAGGAATGATACAGGTGATGGCAACTCACTCAGAGGACATATCATAGTGCAGCAGGTAAATAGAGAGATATACGTAGGTTGACCATGAAGAAAGAGCGTATATACGCGGGTTAGTGAAGCAGAAGGAGTGTACGCGTATACACACGGGTTAATAAGAGTAAAGGCGCGTACATGTTGGAAATCATGGTTTTGGTCTGTGGAGAAGCCTAACCTATATAAGGAGAAGATCATTAGGCAAAGAAGGGGAGCAAGGAATGAATGTCTAACGAAGTGCGAAGATCTAGTATTGTTGGTTATCGGTTTGTGCTTCTTGGATTGGGTTGATATAACAGCGAAGGTACAAGTAATTATCTTTAGATCTGTATGCTGGTTGTATGAGGTGAAAGCGCGTATACACGCGGTTTTGGTATAGTGAAGTAGCTTATTTGGTATTTCAGGTTGTTGTTGATTCTACTGGTTGTTGCAGAAGTTATGGGCTCTGGTTTGCGTTCTGTGTTTTTGATGACAGGGTTTCAGTGATTCAGTATTGGGTGATTTAGAGATTTATGATGCAAGTATAAGTGGATGATTGTATTGCAGCAGTGATTGTTTTGTACTTATGG